>JAJAQA010000014.1:36515289-36525289 GCA_021464565.1 Rutilus rutilus | reverse complement strand
TAATATGATTAAAATACAGCATGTAAATTTACAATAATCTACACGATAACTGATATTGTTACATCCCTATTACCGCAATACAAAAAGGCAACAATATGTGTTGTGTATAGTGTTCATGATGTGTTTTCATCTTCAGAATCATGAATATTGTTATTCTGGCGTCTCTATTGTTTGGTTTCCAGCACCAAGTCCAAGCCTGTTCATTTACACACACACTATGTAACAACAAATCTAGCATTTTAATCAACAGTAACATTTTATTTGTTACCCTTTTATCATGTGTCTTGGAGAATCGTAATAATATGGCATCGTGAGTTCAGTGTCGTGATATGTGTCGAATCGTGACATGAGGGCATCGTTACACGCCTATAACTCATCATAACTCACTACAGACTTGCTCTCCGCTCACTGATCTATAAACACAAGCATCACATGATATCATCTATATAACAGATCAGTGTTTCACATCGAGCCGATGCTTCCAGCGCCACAAACTGGTGACTCGTGATCATCTACACTCATGAACACACACACTGTCTGCTGATGTCCTCAGAACTGTTTTCCACAACACTTCATTCCTCTTAAGACTGACAGCTGACTTTCACAGCTCAACAACAGCATCCCATAATGATCCTGATGCCATCACACCCAACTGAGGTGACACACACCCAGAGCACATGACCTGTGTAACGCACACACACACTCCCACCTGAAGATCCCGATCAGTGCAGAAATCACCGGCAGAGTCCTCTGATAACCAGCATGCCTCACACACACACACACACACACCACACAAAGCCTCCCGAGCCTCCATATCCATGCACTGCAGAGAGACACGGTCTGTGTGAAAGAAAGGAGCGCTCCTCACGGACACACGGCATTCTGGGTCCCGAACACGGGAACGCGGGAACACTTACTGAGCTTGTCCTGCGGCCGGGAGAGCGGGAAGCAGCACAACTGCCCCATGGTCCTCTGCGGATCTGTGTTCACGAGCGGGAGCGCTGACACCCAGCCATGCTGAGAGAGAGGGAGAGAGCGTGTGACTGTCTCTCGCTCCGCGGAGATTATGCAAGTGTGTGAGTGTGTGTGTGTGTGTGTGTGTGGAGGGGGCTGGTGGGAGATTGGACGACTGTAGCTCCGCCTCCATCCTCATGCCAGCTTGAATAATTGCTCTGGAACGGACAGAGGCTTATTGCTGTGTGTGTGTGTGTGTGTGTGTGTGTGTGAGAGAGTGCTTAGTGAACTAGAACAGACCTTTAAACATGCATCTGGCTGCTGCTCACACACCCAGAATCCAGGGCAAGAGATTTCTGCACAAATAAACACAGCAGTGTGTGTGTGTGTGTGTGTGTGTGTGTTTGCTCTCGCTTCATCAAATCACAATTTAATCTGACATCAAATGCTTTGACAATTAAATTACTCATATTACATTTGACAGTGACTATAAGCCATTACATTACTAATTGGACTACGACACAAAATAGCAACTAATTGGGTTTTACGATTCATTAACAATACTGCTATTTTCAACAAAGAGCCTGAGTCTTCTGGAGCAAAGATCAGCTACACACACACACACACACACACACTCACACAGACACAGACACAGACACAGACACAGACACAGACACAGACTCTCACACTCACACACACACACACACACACACGTTTACTTGGCTAAAATCATCTAAATGCAGACGCTGGATAGACTTGTGTTGTTGTCACACACAGATAGTCACACACTCGTTACAGTGCCTGAAGACTGACACGACACACTTCAGCTCTTCTTCACGTAAAGCTGTTACAGGGATCATCCGTCCTCATGAGGACCAACACATCAGAGAGGCCTCAGTGTTGTTACTCGTATACAGTGGAAGTCAATGGTGACCAAACCGGTTCGGTTGATCAGTGATCTTCTGGAGATCTCCTGTGCTCCACTACAGAGTAAAGAGAGTAAGGTGTGTTCGACAGGAGTGAACGAAGACGATCTTCATGTTTGATCAATCCTCCTGTACGCATCCGGCCTCCGAGAGCGATGTCACACGCCTCTGACTCGTGCCATTACTGACTAATGCCATAAATGTTACGCAATCTTACATAACGTGCACACAGTCCAAACTTTATGAAGCCGAAGTCCAGACTGAGAGCATTATGAGTCTGTTTATGACAGATCATCAAGTTGTTCAGCGGTTCACACTGATCCAGGGTTAATGCAGTTCAGGGTTTTCTTTACATTCTGTTTGTATTTTAGTTGTCAATTTTAGTTCAGTTTTAGAAAGTTTCTCTTTATAGTAAACTAACTTCATAGCGCTTTACTACTGCTTTTTCCCCGGTCACATATTGTAGTAATCATCGTAAATTATCATTGGAAAGCTTAAACACTCGTAATGAATCCTGTGCAACTGGACGTCGCATTTAAACCTTTTAACGGCTCAATTTGTGTGACATCGACCTCAAATTAACTTGGTTAGACGTATGGCTTTGATCTTCTGTCAATTTTAGAGTCCACATTATTTTGTACAATATATATTTTGCATAAAATAACGTTTATTTGAGTGTAAGTGTAACTGCTTTACAGTAAACATAAGTGCTTCACTTCTGCTTAGTGTCTTTAAAAGCATCCATTTATTCCAGCATTCATATATCACAACCATTTCAGTTCAGAAGAGGGACAGATCAAATAATTAGCTTTTGAAAATGAACATTTAACAATCAAATGATTTCTTTACAGTAACACATTTGCTGCACACTGGTTTCCTGAGTTCAGAAAACACTCGCAGTCACGGATTAATTCACTCCAGAGATCCTGTGCGGCATCTTCCTGGTTTCAGCTTAGCTTTAGCCTTTTGTCCTCACACACGTATCATCACTGAAGAGGCTGGGAATGAAATAACTGTGCAGAATAATAATTATCATGTCTGTTTGCTGGACTGTTGCTCTAGTGGAGATGAAATATACGCAGAAAAAGAGATATTTTAATCAGTTTCTCATAGTCACATTTCCAAAGCAAAGCAATTCAACATCCGTCTGTCTGGGACAAGTGTATTTAGTGAAGGGGCGAGTGAAAGAGAACTGCACTTGCTGACCTGAGTAGCCTGATTAATGTCAATAACCAAAAATAAGTAGGGAATCAGTAGTACTATACGCGAGAATTACTCTGATTTAATACACTTAGTGTAAGAGGCAATTGATAGTGGATATAATAATATATAATGTACTGACGGTTACAAGGTTGCGTTATTCGCAGTACTCAAAAAACTCAAATGTGAAGTTTTTATATTAATAACATTTGATACTGTTAAAGGGATACTGCTCATTTTACATCTCCCCCAGAGTTAAAGAGTTGAGTTTTACCGTTTTAGAATCCATTCAGCCGAACTCCGGGTCTGGCGGTACCACTTTTAGCATAGCTTAGCATAGATCATTGAATCGGACAGGACCATTAGCATCTCTCTCAAAAAAATGACCAAAGAGTTTCGATATTTTCGATATTTAAAACTTGACTCTTCTGTAGTTACATCGTGTACTAAGACCGACGGAAAATGTAAAGTTGCGATTTTCTAGGCTGATATGGCTAGGAACTATACTCTCATTCCTGCGTAATAATCAAGAAACTTTGCTGCCGTACCATGAGTCCAGCAGGTGTAATGATATGACACAGCGCCTGGAAATAGGTCTAATAGGTTAGACAAACTTAGTCCCGGTCACGTTGGAAGTTACTGAGCTGGGGACTATTTTCAGGCGCTGCGTCATATCATTACTATTATGTTCTATTAACGTAAAGAAAGCTTTCCTGCCTAACCAACAGAGAGCTTCAGGATGTCTGTTCAGTAATTTCCTATCTCAGTAATGACACACATCACAACATTAATCCGATCTGTAAAGCCGCTGTGAGACGAGGAGTGTCAATGCCACAGTATCTCATCACTCCACTACTGAACACAGGGTTCGTTCAGACACTGTCAAATGTAATTCCAGGTCTTTCAAGAACTTGTCAAGCACTACCTTTTTGGTTTTCAAGGAATACAATCAGAGCTCTCACCTATCAAACAATATCTTTATTATCTTTCAACTACTAAAAAAAAGGTAAATAGATCAATAAAAATAAACTAATAAAACAAAATGGTTCACATAAAGTGCAGCGGATGCAACGACTGTGGAACTTTAACCATTAAAAAAGATACTATGACAAAGATATCGCTTTCCTTATTCAAAACTGATTTTTTTTCTCTCTCATGAATATATGATTGACCTGAAGAATGAAAACTGCATTATATACTTGGATATTTATTCGAGCAATATCAAGCTCATAGCCATGAGAAACGGCTCTATATGTATATCGGACGGGTTGCAGCATTGATTTTGTGGGAAAAGATAGTTTCGCATGTATTGTCTTTCAATAATTCATGCACTTTTCAAGTACCTTTTCATAAATATGTCTGTTTTCAAGGGTTTTCCAGCACTTCGAGCACTTAAAGCAGCATGTACTGTACGAACCCTGTAAACAGACTTCATTAGCACACCACTCAAAGCCCAACAATCAGCTTTACAAAGGACCAAACTGATCAGCCCTCTTGACATTATTACTACACAATCGACACAGAGTCACTAACCCTGGATATTCACACCACTGCACGAAAACCAAAGGTCTCAGCCATTATTACACGTAACGCACCATCAATCATCCCCATTATCATCAGTAAATGTTGAAACATATACTGTCATTAGTCATTGCTAATTCCTCACAGCTGTTCTGATGAAGACCTCATGCCTCACACTAGCACTGAGTCCTGAAGCGTTTGGATCTTGTAAACACACGTGTGCATCTCTCCGATCTGTGCTTTAACACACGCTGATCAATACGCCTGCCTTCCAATCCTGTCTCCAAACAGATGATGCACAAGTCCACATCTGGACATCATTAACCAAAGCTAATGCTGGGTACACACCAAAAGATGTTTTACATCTTATAAGATTTTCAAAATGTGATAGACCACAAACATGAGGACCAAAAATCCTAGATTTAAGCGTTTTGCTCCTATAGTGTGTGTGGTGTGCCATGATGTGACAAAGACAGCACACCACACACCAACAGATCTTCAACCGGAGTCTCGACTAGGGGTGGGCGGACCGATCCTGAAGTATCGATACTATCGATACTGACGTGGTATCGAAAAGGATCGATCCTCACATAAAAATATCGATCCAAATGTGTGTTTTTTTTTACCAGTAATTTAATTTAGCACACAATTCAGTGCGTAAAATAAGCTTCTAAGGGGAAAAATAAGCGAATGTGAGCGGAGAATTGTGTAGGATAGAACTTTTTCTCCTAGTCATCTGGATACAAGACGAAACCAATCAATCCCAGAGAGCGTTGGATGCTGGTGCTTCGCTGAGCTCACAGGCCCAGTGCGTTTGGGAAACGAAGCCTTGCTTAGGTGACGGAGAAACAACCGGGAGTTATTTCACAATAAACAAACCAAAAGTGTACATAACGGTTCACAATGCTGACGTCAGGAAGATTTTTTTAATCAACAAGGATCGATGCATTAAATTGATCAAAAGTGACAGGCAAGGGTTTTACACTGGTAAAAAAAAAAATCTACTTTTGTTTCTGTTCTTTCAACTTTGTTCATCAAATAATTCTGCATAAAATGTATCATGGTTTCCACAAAAATATGAAACTGTTTTCAACATTGATAATAATAAGAAATGTTTCCTGAGCTGTAAATCAGCATATTAAAATGAATTATCATCATGACTGGAGTAATGATGCCGGAAATTCAGCTTTGATCACATGAATAAATTACAGGTTACTATGACACAGAAAACAGATAGCCTATGATAAATTGTAATATTACAGTTTTTACTGTATTTTTGATCAAATAAATGCAGAAGAGAATTAAAAATCTTACAGACCCCAAGCTTTTGAACAGTAGGCTAGTACTATAATTAGGGTAGTTTTGTAAAAGTCACTGACTAATTACAGGCGAGTTGAGAGCACAAATCACAAAATATTTAGTAGTCATGAAAACGTATTCAGATTTAGCATATTAATAATGCATTCACCTCATAAATCATGACACACTGCTCTAGCACAGGAAAGTGCATACAAGTTCAAGTGCATGCTTTTAAAATGAAAAAGAATTGGTATCGGTATCGGCGATACTGGCCCTGTATTTACTTGGTATCGGATTTGCAGTATCGCCCACCTCTAGTCTCGACTGTGAACACAGGAAATCTCGCAAAATCTCGCGAGACTTCAGAATAAGCATGGAGGACGATATGCAGGAAGAAATTGCGATGAAAGTGTTTGGAATGATTTTCACACAAAAATATTCACGTGAAAAAACCCACTGTACCCACCATTATATATAACCCTTATACAGAAATATATTCATTCTTTATTGGATTTATTGTCTCTTTAGAAAAAGTTATTTAATCCCTCTATAGAACCTCACTGAACCCTTAACACTCAGCTTCCTGCAAGTGTGTGTGTGTGTGTGTGTGAATGACCATGTCTTCCATCATCTCGCTTTCTGATTGGATATTGTTTAGTTTCACATGATAATCTCCAGAGCGTGCGCGTGTTTGTCCTCGGGGTCCCCCCCCCCCCTCCCACACATCAGGATTTCTGATCGTAAATATTAAACATGTTGAATATTTACGATTCGCGATCGGGGCGGCTCCGACGTTCTTCCGATCAGGTTCGGACACTCTTAACACACCTCACACCGAGGGGAAATCTGATAAGATAATCTGTAGAACCATCAAGATCATCGGGACACAGCTAGGATTGTCGGAAGGGGGGAAATCGGCCCAAAATCAGCCCGATTATCTTCTGGTGTGTACCCAGCATTACAGGGATACAATTATTTGCATGCTGCAACTTGATCATCAGTGTGTGAACTGAACGGCACACTTAAACAGAAACGCATTATGAAGACGTATTTCCTTCTAAAACAATCAGAGATTTTGAAGACTACATGGAAGCAAGATCCTTCCAGAGAGATGCTGAACGGAGAAGACTCCGGAGTCTGTTGTTGTGGCCGGAGCGCGTGGAGTGTGTCTGTGAGAACGGTGTGTGTTAGCGGCCCCTAAGTTAATAACTAATGATCTTCGCAACGGAAGTGAATCAATCAAAACTAACTTTAGCTGGACAATAACTTTATTCTAGAGCTGCTGTGAAGCCTAATCAATCTCTGCTATCCTAATATCACTGTAAAGCTGCTGTGAAACAGTCTATTGTTAAAAGCGCTGTATAAATTAAGATGAATTGACTTGACTGGTTCTTGGGAACGCATGTCATCCAGGGATTAGAGAGCCGAGCTTATCCTAGATGAGCTGTGGTCAGACACCGTCATATATTAATGTGTGTGTGTGTGTAGCAGTGACAGCATGACTGGATTCAATCTCAAAGAAGATAAAACATTTATGATGCAACTGTTACAATAATATACGGTCACCAGCTGTTACAACAGGACAATTTACTAAAACTACATGTATTAAATTGTAGATTTTAGGAATCCTCAGCAGGGGATGAAGGCAGAGCATGCTGGGATATGCAGAATATCTACATCATTCTGTTGCCAATGATGGGCAAATTGAGCATTCAAATATTACATTTACATTCATGCATTTGGCAGACGCTTTAATCTTGCAATCATGACGCAGATTTGGTTATTCCTGCAGGGACTCGAACCCATGACCTTGTGTTGCATGATCTACTGTTTGAGCGAGAGGATTGTATGTGTGTTCTGATGTACCGAACAATACAGTTGTGTCCTATGCAACAAAACACCAGATCTGTGAACGGATCAGAGGGGATACACTGTAAAAAAATATTTCTGAAGCTAGAAACTAGAGCTGTATGATTAATCGTTAAAAGATGGCGATCTCGATTCAAACACTCACGCAATCTTTTTTCCAAATGACAGCGATTCGGCTCTATGTCTATTAAAGCTCAGACAAGTACGATCACAGCGAACATCCAGATCTGATCCAGAGAGAGCAGTCGTCATGTGTAGATCAGATAGATGTCTTTTCAACATCACAGTCTCATTATTTCTGTCAGATTATCACAGAAGTGCTGGATAAAAGTGTATAGTTCAGATATAAACACTGATGTCTACAGTAGTGATCAGATTAGAGGAAATCACCTTTAGAAAGTAACATGACGCTTCAAAGATTGTATCAGTAACATCGTTACACCAGTAGGTGGAGACAAGAGACTGTTAAAAATGTGTTTGTCACTGAATTATTCATTCAAGAGAATCGTTCATTAAAAGTGAAGTCTTTGAGTGAGTCATTGAATCATTCATTCAAGAGATTTGTTCAAAAATGCTGATTCATCCAGTAATGAAACAAGTGAAGTCTTTATGAGTGAGTCATTGAATCATTCATTCAAGAGATTTGTTCAAATACACTGATTCATCCAGTAATGAAACAAGTGAAGTCTTTAGCAGTGAGTCATTGAATCATTCATTCAAGAGATTCATTCAAATACACGGATTCATCCAGTAATGAAACAAGTGAAGTCTTTATGAGTGAGTCATTGAATCATTCATTCAAGAGATTTGTTCAAAAACACTGAATCAACCAGTAATGGCACAAGTGAAGTCTTTATGAGTGAGTCATTGAATCATTCATTCAAGAGATTTGTTCAAATACAATGTCAAATACACTGATTCATCTTGTAATGAAACAAGTGAAGTCTTTAGCAGTGAGTCATTGAATCATTCATTCAAGAGATTCATTCAAATACACTGATTCATCCAGTAATGAAACAAGTGAAGTCTTTATGAGTGAGTCATTGAATCAATCATTCAAGAGATTTGTTCAAAAACACTGAATCAACCAGTAATGGCACAAGTGAAGTCTTTATGAGTGAATCATTGAATCATTAATTCAAGAAATTCGTTCAAATACACTGATTCATCCAGTAATGAAACAAAAAGTATTTAGCAGTGAGTCATTGAATCATTCATTCAAGAGATTCATTCAAATACACTGATTCATCCAGTAATGCACAAGTGAAGTCTTTAGTAGTGAGTCATTGAATCGTTCACACGAGACATTCATCCAGTAATGAAACAAGTGAAGTCTTTATGAGTGAGTCATTGAATCATTCATTCATCAGATTTGTTCAAAAATGCTGATTCAGGCTGCAATCACACACTTCCCTACTATATAGTAGGTGAAAAACAGTATGTGACAAAAGAAGTGTGTCTGGATTCACAGTACTCATTAAAGAGTAGGTGAAAAGTCTCTGGATGACCTACTACTTCCGGTGAGATTCTGAAGTGTGCATCTGATGGACACTTTACTTATTATTATTATTTATGAATGAAAGTGAAGCAACGCAGCTGACACTGGTAGGTCACGTGATAATGACAACATGGTGAACGTGGTAAATCCGGATTACATTCATACTACACACACTCATAATATACAGAACATACTGAAGTCTTTCAACTTCAAAACTTCACGTTTAATTCGTGTTACTTGCCATTTCTTTATAATTATTCGTGAAACTTACAGGCAATTTCTGAGTGGAAATGGTTTCAAAATAAATAGGCCAAGTACACCATTTTGTTTCCTATTGTATGTTAGGAGAATGTGTTTCTTTCTATAAATATCTTCCCTGGAAATACTTCATCAGTGTGTAGCTGTAGGAAACGACTAATACGTTCATCTAATTCATTAGCCTCATTAGCGTGTGCCAGTCCAGATGATCATCTCACGGCAGGAACATTACCTCTGAATAATGAGCTTCTGATGACTTTACACATCATACGGGCTGCTCGTCTGTCTATATTAATAATCAAAGTCTCTTGCCTCATCTTTAGTTTTACATGACCATCACCACCGCACGACCCTAACAATTAAAGTAAATGCCCTCTCATGATTGGCTGACCTCTTCGCATGTGAAATGAGCAATTAACCACGCCCACATCGAGTTACTGAATAGATGTGTAACGTTAAATATGGTGGTCATGTG
>JAJAQA010000014.1:36390289-36510289 GCA_021464565.1 Rutilus rutilus | reverse complement strand
CAGTCAGACAATGAGCTGAGGTGACGTGACGGCTAACAGACAGCAGACAAACGGCTAATGATGACTAATGACCACAGCAGCGGGAATCCACCTGTCACTCAAAAGCGGACACCCTTAATTATGCAGGAATTTAAGGCTTAATATAATTTAAACGGATGAGTTATAAAAAATTCACCCCCCTCACAGTCGTCATGAAGGGCAGAATTAGCTGTATAGACCAAAGCCACTTTTTGCTCCAGGCTGTAAACATGTGTTTTTCTGCTGTAAAGTTGGGCATTTCAACATGGAGGAGATACAGATTTGACTCACTTCTGCAGCCGGTCTCTAGTGGCCAGTCGATGAATTGCCGTTTAATTCACTTCCGTGTTGGTTTCAAGAGAGAGACAGGGAGGTTGCCGCTTGGTTTTAACTTGTAGTGTCTTGCCTTAACAATATGGCACTCAATAAAGGGAAACTTCACCAGCTGGCAGGATGAGCTTTCAACAAATCTTGTCTGCCTATGCAGTAGAAAGGTGAAAACACCGGTGTTACCTGACTATAGAAAACTGAAAATAACCCCGCTGTTTTCTTCCCTTTTGTCAAACAGGTAGTAAAACTTCAACACCCATAATGCACTGGGCTTGTTGCGGTCCAAGGCCATTGCCACCAGTCTGCTCTGGATACGCTTGACCAGAGTCAAATACCGCCTTGCTTTAGTAGGAAATACTTCTAAGCAAACTTTCACTCATAATGGTGTCGACTTGTATCGCTCCCGGGTGCGAGCATTCAAAGAGTAAACGTTTAGCGGGAGTTTCTCTGGGTTTCCAGTGTAGGATCCAGAGCTTTGTAGACGGCGACTAAAGGGTGCATAGAATCTTAAATACAGAGAGAATTAAGAGAAGGAAAATATGATAAACCTTCATGCTTGCAGTCAACATTTCATACTGGATGAGCACAAACACAGTGTTTTAGACCAAACGAAGGGGAAAACTGAAAGAAATCTGCCAGTTCCACCTGAAGCAAAACTGTCGTGTTCAGGTGAGAAAGATGTTGCCATAGTGAACCAGTTTTACCATGATGCTGTTCAAAGAGTGGATAAAGTATGACACAATTTTCAGTTGAACTGTTCTGTTAATAACCCTCTGCTGATCCGACAGTCCGTGGGCGGGAATACAAGCATGAGGAAGTATAATCTGTAGTTTTCACTAACATTTCTACTGACAAATCAACATGAATCACTCGGTCCAGGTAACACACAGAAAGAGGAAACACCGTTCATTTACATATACTACTAACTAGAGGTCACTGATTCATCGGTTTTGCCGATATATCGGTACCGATAGTTGATTGGTGGAACTATCGTTATCTGCAAAAATCCACACCGATAGTTTTTCCGGGTTGTGTCCGTTGCTGGACCGGCTGAGAAGAGTGCGCTGGCATTACACAGAGCGAGAGCGCCCTCTAGAGGCGGAATAACAACTATCACTGGCTGAGTTGCTAACGTTAACACGCGAGGCAGCGTGCGGCACGGAGAGATCACGCTTCACGGAGAGCGCAGACATTTAAAACACCGACAGCGAAACGGTATGAATACAGAACACTAAAGTACATATTGCCATGTCATTATAAAGTAATTCATTTGTTAATTTCTAACATTAGTAGTGGCTGCCTCAAGCGATTAAAGCAATGTGACAAAAACACACGCAAACCTGACCCAAATGTTTAATGTCGCAATTGTTACCATATTAGTTTATATCCAGCTGGTCACTTTTATGCATTCATTAGCCGGTGAAGTTTAATATTTAAAGCTAGTGACGTGATTGCTCTCTCAACATCGACATGTTCATGCAGTCGACAGAAACATCAACACATCAGAAACGCATTCGATTTCAGTTCCTTTTTTATCACTACAATACATATTGTTATTTTGATGAGATAATCATCAAGTGTTCTAAAATAGAAGCAAATAAAGAGAGATTGTACATGTAATATAGGTCTACGTTTATGTAATTTTAATGCTCTGGCCTTTTCAGATATTTAAATATGGCCATCTTTAAGCACGACTTAGTAATATTTTAATGTTTCAATTATTAACTTCTCGTTTTAATATATTCATATTTATATATTTATTTCATTTAGCACATTTCAGTTCAGCACTGTTTTACCTGGAGTGTTATGTTTGTTTTTAATCCCAGTATCCATTTGAAAAAATATCGGTTCTCGGCATGTACGGTCAAACCTAAATATCGGTCTCGGTAGAATCCACTATCGGTCGACCTCTGCTACTAACAACACACAGCGGGTTTGAGTACTGGGGTTTATAATATGGCATTATTATCTGAACACATCACACAGTACCAGACGGGAATTACAGATCTAGAGTTTGGGAATGACCTGCAAACCTGAGCCCAAATCACAAGCCAGAAGATGTTGATGAAGATGATGATGTCAAAGACCCATCCAGTCCAGAAGCACTGCTTCACACTAGACTGATGCACAGCCGCATCTTCATCACACACACACACACACACACACACACACACACACACACACACACACACACACACACACACACACACACACACACACACACACACACACACACACACACACACACACACACTTTCCTCCAGAGCAGGTGTACTCACTGAACATGACGCTCTTCTCGCGGTGGTAGTATCCATCTGAGGTCTTTTTCTTGAGCATGGAGCACAGGTCCACTCTACACACACACTCGTCTCCGAACACACGGCTCTCGAAGTCGGAAAACAGAGCCGGATCCAGCTTCTTAATGCCCTGCGAAGACACACACACACACACGTCACACAACGAGTCCAGAGCAAGCAGAAGGACACACACAAGAGGCAGTCCAGTGGGGCTGGAAGTGTCTGTCGGGGCCGATAACCTCGAGAGGAAGCTTGAGCTGTGGGAAGATTACACACTCACACACACACACCTCCCTATCTGTGTCCTCCACATGGAGCAGAAGCATCAGTCCGTCTGTCACGTACACACGACACACACAGCTCAGCGGATGTGGAGAGAGTTTCAGACCCTGTCTCTGTCTTCATGAGCACTGGGAGTGGAAGCACTCGAGTTAAAGCGGTGTAATGTGTGTTTGATCTGATTGTGTGTGAGTGATGAGCGGGAACAGGAGATCTGGCGTCAGTCTCGCCCCTCACTGTCTGAACAGACGGCTTCATCCTCACCACACCATCAAACTAGAGCACTTTAGGCTTTTTCATGTTTTTGAAACAAGGCTGCTTTTCTTTAATCTAAAATGCAGTAAAAACTGTAATATTGTTAAATGTTATTTCAGCGCTATCATGCTCTTTTAAAGGCTCCTCATGTTGTTTTGTTTTCTCCTACAATAGGTTTACATGCAGCCAAGGTCAAAAACACTAACTCTTTCCTCGTCATTGACACAAATGTCCAAATGTTTAGAAAATGATAGGGTTTTTGCTCAATTATGTAACAGGGTAGGGGGCGCTGTTACACATCTGCTAAAAGAGAACCGAGTCTCCGGATCAAAACAGACGCAAAAGAAGCAACAGTAGCACTGATTATGCACGTGTAGTTTAGGACAAAAACATGATTTTCTCAGCCACAGAAGTCACAGAAGACACGTAAAGTGTTGCCATGGCAACAGCTCAGAGAGTGTACAAATGGCTGAGGGTGTAAATATGCTAATACGGGGTCTGTCAGCGGTCGTGGGCAGAGCATGAGCAATATGACATCATATTGCTCAGAAAATCCAAACAGCCTGATTATTGAGAGTGTTCAGGCTTTTTCAGAAAAAAAACCCCCAAAAAAACAAAGAGTGAATGGATTTTTTTCATTAGTTCAAAACCTTTCTTGTTAGTAAACTCTGTGTACACAAACAGTGTTCTCAGTGCTGGAGTTCATGTGTAGAGCCGCTGGTGACACTTCCAGCACAGTTTCATGTTGTGTCGAGCCTTCTTAGTGTTTTTGCTTCTATTGCTCTCCTCATTTGTAAGTCGCCGTGGATAAAAGCGTCTGTAAACCAGTTGTAAACCAGTAACCTGACAACACAAGTGCACCGCGTTTACATGACTTTATTAATAAATCAGGCCATGCCCCCTGTGTGACGTCAAAACATAATCATCTGCGTATCTGACTGATTGTTATGTCAGTTATTAATCATAATCAGCCTAATAACTGATTCTAATATTATGATTTGCTGCTCAAGAAACATTTATGAAAACAAGAAAACATTTTATTGATACATTGAATTTTTCAGGATTTTTTGATCAATAGAAAGTTCAAAAGAACAGCATTATAAATGTCTTACCATCAATTCAATGCGTCCATAGCAAAAAACTATTAATTTCTATAAAAGTAAATTAAAGTCTTACTGACCCCAAACCTTTGAACGGTTCTGTATAATTAATAACTTTCAAAATGGCGCGTTTTCACTAATAAAAGCGTTTTTTTTTTTTTTTTTGCATGAATTATACACACACTTACATAACTGTGACTGCACAGATGATATATTAATCATGATTTCCAAAAATAAATTACAATTATCTACTGATCACTGTTGTCATTGACTCAATGCTGTGTTACAGTGAATGTATTCTGCACACACACACACACACACACACACACACACACACACACACACACACACACACACACACACACACGCGAGCGCTTCTTACCTGCTTGCGTAGTTTGGGAGCTCGTGAGAGTTTGAGAAACGTCAGATGAGGTTTGAAGGCTTTGTCATCTCCAGACACGATGCCTCTCTCCTCAAACGCCTTCCTCACACTCTCTGGGCGGAGAGAAACAACACACACACAAGCCTCAGAGACACAGATGCATCCTGGGATAGTCTATTTACAGCCTCCCGAGGACCGGACCGGACTGGACCGAGACTGTCTCACCGTCCTCAATGTAAGACAAGACATAATCAATACAGAGAGGGCGAGAAAGAGAGAGATGACATTAGCAGACTGAGCTCTCAGTGTCTTGTGCATCTAAACCCTGAGCGTGTTCTCACTCCACTTCCTGTAGGGATCCAAAATACTGCGCTACACTATCAGTGAATATTAGAGGCTTTTTTACATGTCATATCAATCTGATTACGCCAATACTGGAAGCAGTAAAACCTCAAATCTGGCCACAACTCTGGGTTTATTTTGGTACACTGGATGATTATGTTTGAGAGTCTGAAGACCGAAGGGACCATCAAACACATCCACACACCAGACGCACATCACAGATGTAGAGTTTCACTCTCATTCTTTTCTTTATTGGGTGTAATAGAATAGGTTAACATGCTTTAATGCCAATCAGTACATTATAGACCCCTTTTCAGTTGGTAAACATGGTGACGTTTTTTTGTGGGCGGAGCTTAGGTGGAGGCAGAATGATCCCTCACGCTTCACTAACGCTAGTGTGCAAGTTTTGTTAGCTTGTTTTTTAACAATGACTGGAGAAAATCAGATTTTATCTTAATGTGCAAGGTCACTCACTGTCCAGGACCGCGACTGTTATTTGCAAAAGTTAATTTTAACGGACGTCCCAGATTGGCTGACCCGTACACGCTCAGTCATTGGATGGACGATCTGACAGGATTAGCGTTAACGCTACCTCTGGTTGAGTGGCCTGACTTCTACACCTACCTGATAGAGAAACTGAGGGCATATACATATTTAGATGCCTATAACTGTACTAAATGGTCACAAGACTTGTGTGGTAACGTTAGCCTACGATCCGCAGTCCTGCCTAGCCAGCGCCACGGCCAGACAGAAGACGACAATGTAAAGAGTGACATTACGGTGCAATTTTAATGATGTGAATATTTTCTAGAAATAAAAATTCCAGATACGGCATATTCATTTTTTAACTATGTATTTGATTACCCTTTCTTACCAGGTTCTTCAAAAAGTCTAATCACAATCAATCAAAACAATGTATGCAATCATAGATGATTCACAAATAATCACAATCATTTAGAAAACAGTTTGCAATAAAATTTCTAATTGGAGCCTGTACTCCGTCGCTTCTGGCACCCAACAACACAACAAGATGACATTTAAGCGTTCGATACTATAGATCACACAATACTCTTAGATCGACTACAAAATTATACTGGTGTTCAAGGACAAGCATTAAGCTGGTTCAGATCATACTTATCTGACCGCTACCATTTTGTCTATTTAAATGGAGAAAAATCGATCATAACTCCAGTAAACTATGGAGTGCCGCAGGGATCTGTGTTAGGCCCTCTGTTATTCTCAGTATATATGATGCCACTTGGAAATATTATAAGGAAACATGGAATTAGTTTCCATTGTTATGCTGATGACACTCAAATATATATTTCATCACGGCCAGATGAAAACGCTAAATTATCCAAATTGACAGAGTGTGTTAAAGATATAAAAGATTGGATGACGCGAAATTTTCTTTTATTAAATCCAGACAAAACAGAGGTACTACTTATCGGTTCAAAAAAACACCCACAAAACCTCTCACAATACAACTTTAACATCGTAGGATGTCCTGTTACTTTATCCTCTACAGTAAAAGACCTGGGTGTTATACTCGACTGCAACCTGTCTTTCGAAAATCATATTTCATATGTTACAAAAACCGCCTTTTTCCACCTTAGAAACATTGCTAAGCTACGTAACATGCTATCAGTTTCTGATGCAGAAAAGTTAGTTCATGCATTCATGACCTCGAGACTAGATTACTGTAATGCTTTATTAGCCGGTTGTCCTGCATCCTCAATAAACAAGCTACAGTTAGTGCAGAATGCCGCCGCTAGAGTTCTTACTAGATCAAGAAAATATGATCATATAACACCGATTTTATCATCACTGCATTGGTTACCTATAAAGTTCCGTATTAATTACAAGGTATTGCTACTGACTTATAAAGCCCTAAACGGCTTAGCTCCAGTCTATTTAACGGATCTTCTATCGCACTATAATCCATCGCGCACTTTAAGATCACTAAATTCAAGGCTTTTGGTCATACCTAGGATATCCAGAACCACCAAAGGAGGGAGAGCATTTTCACATTTAGCTCCAAAACTCTGGAATAGCCTTCCTGATACTGTTCGTTGCTCAGACTCGCTCTCCCAGTTTAAAACTAGATTAAAGTCGCATCTCTTCAGCCAGGCATTCATATAATATTTTTAATCTTACAGTTCAAATTACAATCCGGCCTCTAGATAATAAACGCCAGAGGAGAACTGGCCCCCGACTGAGCCTGGGTTCTCCCAAGGTTTTTTTTTTCTCCATTGGGTCACCTGATGGAGTTTTAGGACACCATTAGGTCACTTGATGGAGTTTTTCGGTTCCTTGCCACTGTTGCCTTTGGCTTGCTCAGTTGGGGATATTCTGGGGATATCTAATTTGATTTTATCAATAAATTCCACTAGAAACAAACCTTGTTGTATTATTTTAATTTAATACTGTGAAGCTGCTTTGATACAATCTGTATTGTGAAAAGCGCTATACAAATATACTTGACTTGACTTGACTTGACATTTAATAACAATAATAATAATTTAAGCTCCTTATTGTGTAGCCGAATCTGTGCTGGTTTGTATTGGCCGCCTCCAGTTTTCCCTTTGTTTTGCCTCCAGCTAACGCCGTGACGTAACTGTGACGTTGGCTCGACATCGGTCTATTTCAGCTCCTCTATTCCGCACTGAAGAGTGCCCTGATTGGCCAGCTGACCCGGGGTGTTGTGATTGGCCAAACACCTCAAGCGCGTGTCTGAAACGTAACACCCCTTACCATAATCGTAAGCTTCAGTCGGTGGTTTTACTGTATCAGTTCAAACCCGAGTCGGATTGTAAATGCGGATGATCAAGCAGATCGTTGAAACTGTTTCACACGTTTTGGCCCTTTTGGCCTTCCATAATCGTTCGTATCGGAGCAACATCGGAACGCCACGACGACAGCATTATAACTCACCGAAACGCCTTCTCTCTTTGCATGTGTCTTTGAGCGGCGTTATGCTAATATTTTACATTGTGAAGTGAGGAAGTAATATCTGGAATATCTGAATAATCTATCAATCAAAGCTCATTCTTCACAAAAGGCCGTTTTGGACGTCCACTGTATGGACAAAAACAATGAGACATCTCTCAAAATATCTTCTCTTATGTTTCGCAGAAGAACGCAAGTCATGTTTAAGGAACATTAAAGGGATACTCCACTTTTTTCGGAAATAAGCTCATTTTACATCTCCCCCAGAGTTAAACAGTTGAGTTTTACCGTTTTAGAATCCATTCAGCCGAACTCCGGGTCTGACGGTACCACTTTTAGCATAGCTTAGCATAGATCATTGATTCTGATGAGTCCAGTAGCATTTCTTTCAAAATGACCAAAGAGTTTCAATATTTTTCCTATTTAAAACTTGACTCTTCTGTAGTTAAACCGTGTACTAAGATCGATGGAAAATGAAAAGTTGCGATTGTCTAAGCCTATATGGCTAGGAACTACTCTCATTCCAGCGTAATAATCAAGGAACTGTGCGGCTGTACCATGAGTGCAGCAGGCGTAATGATATGACGCAGCGCCTGAAAATAGTCCCCAGCTCGGTAACTTCTTCCAACGTGACCGGGACTAAGTTTGTCTAACCTATTTAGACCTATTTTCAGGCGCTGCGTCATATCATTACGCCTGCTGCACTCATGGTACAGCCGCACAGTTCCTTGATTATTACGCTGGAATGAGAGTAGTTCCTAGCCATATAGGCTTAGAAAATCGCAACTTTTCATTTTCCGTCGATCTTAGTACACGGTTTAACTACAGAAGAGTCAAGTTTTAAATAGGAAAAATATTGAAACTCTTTGGTCATTTTGAAAGAAATGCTACTGGACTCATCAGAATCAATGATCTGTGCTAAGCTATGCTAAAAGTGGTACCGTCAGACCCGGAGTTCGGCTGAATGGATTCTAAAACGGTAAAACTCAACTGTTTAACTCTGGGGGAGATGTAAAATGAGCATATTTCCGAAAAAAGTGGAGTATCCCTTTAAGACAGGTAAATGATGATAGATTGATCATTTCTGGGTAAACAATCCCTTTAAACTACATTACATGTACAGTGAAAAATCTGAAAGCTGTCCGTCATTTTGACAGATTACAGTGAGTGATGTACTGCACCTTGTAACTGTAATTCTCACCCGGTCCACTTGGTGGCGAGAGCGCTCTTGCTGACTATGAATGTGACATTGTTTACAACTGTCTTTCTGGTGTTGAAACACTGATTGAGTTCATTTATCAATGAAATAATAAAGTACAGCTTTTAAACTACTGAACGAATGGTGTGTGTTTATTTGTGAAGGAGAGCAGAGGATGAGGAGTGAGGAAGAGCGATGTACCTGCGATGAGCGCGAGTGTGTTCAGATGCTCTCCTTCTGCGATCTGGACAAACACCACTTCCTGTTTAAAGTGTCCGACTCCACAGAAGGGCAGGATCAGCCTGTGTCCCGCCAGCAGTGTGTTCAGAGGAGACTCCAGCGCTGAGAGTGTGGACGCAGCGCTGCACACACACACACACACACACACACACACACACTTTAATATGCTATTATACTCCATATAACTCCATGTAAAAGCCAGAAACTAAGCTTTTTTTTGCACAGGCCTATCTAAAGGGTTAATGGTGCCACCTGGTTATCAACAGTAAAAATTACTAATTTTACCTCTTCCCAACAGGGAAAACCACCAACAATCAAAAATGCATGATTATATGGTGTCATGGCTTTGCAATCAAAAAATGTGGTTATAATGGAAGTCAATGGGGCAAAAACAGCCACGAACAGTAAATGAGGGAGAAAAAGTTCAAATTTGATGCTGCACAAAAACTAACAATGCATCAAAACCAATGTTGTTTCTAATCTTTGACATGTCCAAGACTGTGACAAAAGGTAAAAAAAAATCCAGTCCACAATCACATTTTATATTGAAAATAAGTCATTTTGTGTGTTTTTTCCCCCAAATCAGTGACATCATTTTTCAATTTGGCAATTAAAGAGTTAAAATCCTGATTTTTTTTTTAACATTTAGTAGTTTTGATCCGGACTGAGGTTTATTAATAGATTTATGCAAAATATAATATTGCAATATTATGCAAATATTTATGATACATTTTTACAGCAGTTTAAAGTAGTGGCTGATGTTCAGCCACGAACATAACGAAAGGGTAGTGAATTTGCCCACAGTGTACTGTTGAGTTTTTGAAAATTTTCAAAGCATTTTCCCAAAATATGTGTCAAAATAAGATTTGTCACCAAAAATCATTCCATTTGCTGAAACACGGAGAAAGTTATGGCCAAATTAAGACTCAAAAATACCCCATAGTGGATGAAAACATCCCCAACAGCACATAAGGGTTAATATATAATTTGATTGAAACGGGTGATTTGCTGTGCAAAGCGACATTTCGAAACATTTCACCCGCTGGCCGCGGGTACTTTCATTTTTGCCGCAGAGACCCTATTATGTCCTATAAATGTGTTGTATTTTTGATAATCCGCGCAGATTTCAGTTGACGATTTTGTTTAAAGTTATTAATAATAACGAAACATGAATGAATGAGAAAGAAAAGAGCGGGATGTGCTTTATATTGAAAAGTTGTTTTTAGTTGTTTAGAAGTTATGTTTTTAGTTGTCTATGGACCTAATAATTACTACTGTTGAAATTTTATTGGAAAAAAAAGCACGTTTTTAATAATAATATTATAAATTAACCCCCACCCCACGATATCATCGTCCATCGCTGTGTTTTACTGTAAACATCGTCAACTGCCAATTTAGGGGACATCGCCCAACCCTAAAAAGTATGACAATACTTATATTATTATTGTAATTAAATAAAGCACATAATAAGTGCATTTTTTATTATTGTCATACTTTTAAAAGTTTAATGTCACTTTATGTCACTCCGCCCACACTCTCTTCTGATTGGCTGTAATTTTGGATTGATTTTATGGCGTCTGATGTGGCAGACAAACTGCATCTGCTCAAGACAGAGTGTAATTGTGGTTCATAAACTGAATCCATGCATGGAGAGCCCTGAGCTACAGTCAGCTGTCCTGTGTGTGTGTGTGTGTGTGTGTGTGTTCTTACAGATCAACCTGCTCCTGTGTGTTCAGGTGAGCCACTAGTAGAGTAATGTGTAGAGTATCCACAGGTATCAGCGCTCGCGACAGACGAGAGTCCTTCTCCAGCACCAGCTTCTGCACGTCCTGCACCGCCTGCTTGATCTGACGCACACACACACACACACACACACACACACACACACACACACACACACACACACACACACACAGAGCTTCACAACCAGTGGCTCACAGATAGCAGGGAACACATGATGGAGTATGTGAGGATAGTAAAGTGAGCAGACTCCCGTACCTCTGGATTGGTGATTGGCACTGAGATAAAGTAGTTTGGCCGAGCGACCGGCTCCTTCTTCTTCTTCTTATCTCCATCTTCCTCACTCTCCACTCGACTGCCGTCTCCTCTCTTACGCTTCTTCTTCGCGCTGGAGGCCGAGCCGGCGACTGAAACCAAGACAAGCGTTCAGCATCACAGTAATGATCAGAGTCGAAGCTTCATTTCATTCAAACCAGCAAATAAACTACTCTGTACTGACATTTCATTTGTTGACCTTAATCCCTTAACCCTATCCATACCACTAAACCAGTCCTAACCGTACCTGTTTTGAAAAGGTAAAACAAAGAAAATGACATGAACTAAACGTGATGATCATGTTCTCACTCATTTACTGACACCTAGACCTGGAAAAAAAGGTTAATCGAGACAAACTTTAAGTTTGCTAGAGAAAGCCGGACCATAAAGTTTGAGGTAGACTACACTGCTTTAAGTCAGACGTTTTTAAGTTTGAAGTAGTTTTATAATTGGAGTTTGAAAGAGTTTTAGTTTTAGTTAAGTAGAAGTTTTAAAAGGCAGAATTGTGAAGAGATCGATCGATAGATAGATATTAGAAATAATAGATAGATAGATAGACCGATGATAGATGGATAGATAGATAGATGGATGGATAGATAGAGACACAACAAACACTGAGCCGTCTCAGGCTCATCCTCTATTCAGACTGCAGCGCTGACACATCATCATCTGTGGTGAAACATTAGCATCATTAACTGAGAAACAGCAGCACGTTCAGCGGTCGCACAGTAAATCTAAGAGTGTCAGAGCTATTGATGGAGGAGCAAAGGCACGTCTGAACTGCTGGCGAGGGACGCCGCGGAGCAGAGACGCTCCCAACAAATGTTTTATTCATAGCATGCAGCAGCTGTGTGTGTGAATGCAGGAGCAGCTGCGGTGCTGGGCCGATCCACGCCTCGCCTGGCAGACCACCAGCGCCTCAGTGCCTCTCTCACGGTGCCATGATCCCTGCTCCCGGAGGATGAGCGGAGCCCGCCGGAGCCGCACCGCACCGCCGCTGTAGAGGTAAGACCTCACACACATTTCCAAAGCTTGGGATCTATTTCAGGGTTTGTGTCCTCGAGCCACCAGGCACTGTTGTTGTGCGGATGAGCGGCCGGAGCGCGTGGAGTGTTAGAACAGTGTGTGTGTGTGTTATGCCTGGTTCAGATTACACGATTGTTTTGTCTGTTACGATAGTCACTGTGTCAGATTACACGATTTTGACTCCTAAAATCTTGTCGTGTCGTGGACAAGAAACATGTCAGACTACAAGTTGCTTTCCGACCAGTCATCGCGTGCCGTCTCACATACACACACACACATTCACTCGCACTCACACACACACACTCACTCACTCGCGCACACACACACACTCACTCACTCGCGCACACACACACACTCACTCACTCGCGCACACACACACACACTCACTCACACACACACACACACTCTCACTCACTCTTGCTCACTCACTCACGTACTCACACACACACTCACTCACTCACGCACACACACACTCACTCACTCACGCACACACACTCTCACTCACTCTCGCTCACGTACTCACACACACACTCACTCATTCGCACACACACACTCTCACTCTTGACGGAACCGTGACGAAAAAAAAAAAAATGAAACATGCTAGTCTTGTTATCGTGATGTCGTGAAGCGTCGCAGATGTGACGTAGGTTGTCGCCCACTATCCCAGATAGCACACGTACGTCTGCAAGAGGTCTGTTAAAGATCACTTCATCTGGAAAGCATCTGCTGTTTACTAACATCTGATAGACATCTTTAAGATGTCAGTTTAACATACATTCTAAATCATTACATCTTAAAGACATCTTCTAAACGTCTATTTGACATCTGACAGGAAACGTGCTATAGACGCATTGCAGATGAGCAAACACTCATCAAAAATACATCTTCCAGACGTAAACACGCACATCAAATAGACGTCTCCGTGATGTACGTGTGCTGTCTGGGTATGACACACTATACGAGATGAAACGATCGAATCTTGCGTCCCGACGCCCGTTGGCGTTTACGAATCCCCACGACACCCTACGTCAAACGGATCGTGCCAAAATCGAGCTAAAATCGTGTGATCTGAACCAGGCATTAGCGGCCGCTAAGTTAATAACTAATGATCTTCGCAACGGAAGTGAATCAATCAAAACTAACTTTAGCTGGACAATTACTTTATTCTAGAGCTGCTGTAAAGCCTAAACAATCTCTGTTACTGTAATCTCCTGTTATCACTGTAAATCCGCTTTGAAACGATCTATATTGTTAAAGTGCTGTATAAATGAAGGAGACTTGACTTAAGCCCGACTCACAGCCCAGATCTGCCCAGACACCGGCGTCTGTGAAGGGGAGCTCGCACATCAGACATTCTGCCTCCTTCTTCTCCTCCTCCTTCTCCTTCTTCTCCTCCTCCTTCTTCTCCTCCTCCTTCTCCTTCTTCTGCTTCTGCTTCTTCTTGCCTGAGGCTTTCCTAGGCTCTTTCTTTGCTTTATTGACGGTCTTGACTGCTGCAAAGAAAACAAACAGAGCAAATGAGGACGAAGAAGACTAGCACTGCTGGTGAAAAGGGAACGTCTGATGTTTGCATGCAGCTGATCGCTAACCAGCTAACCACATTTGTGTGATATCAACTTTAAATTTGGAACACAGCTTGATTAGACATGCAGTGCGCTAACTAACTAACTAAAGAGTTAGCGTAGGCTCAAGTGTCTTATATCGTTGGAATCCTTGGCTCAACATGGGCAAATTTCAAATTTGACATCTGTGACGGGACACCAAAAAGTTTGAAGTGGGCGGAGCCACTTTTACTAAAACGCCTATCCCTCTTGAACGGAAAGATACAATTTCACCGAACATGGTACACCTATGAATGGGCAAGGTTTGTGGTCATGTGAAAAAGCACAGAGGCGACTGGCCACTTGGTGGCGCTATAACATGGGAAAAACATTAAAATGTCTATAACTACGCAACCCAGAATCTGATTGACTTGAAAATTGGCATGCGGTGTCTTCGTCCAAGGACATTTGCGTATCTCGAAAAAAACGGCCGGTGGCAACCAGAGAAGTTTGAGCAGCGGTCAGACAAGGTTAACGGAGGCCGATCGGAACAAAACCCGCTGGGCCTGTTTGACTCACAGCCCTCGAGGCCTGTGAGAAATTCTAAAGAAACTCTGAGCAACTTTGCCTCTAGGACCGCTGCTGTCAATTGAGTCGTTCGTTAAATATTGGAGTTTATTCCAAAAACCCCTGCGGCACAATTCTCTGGACTCTCTAGAATAGATCAATAATTATCAAAAACGTTTAACTTTACCCTTTGAATAGCTATAAGGGTCATTTAGAAAAAAGGGTGTGGCAAAGCATACTCAAAAGCCTATAAATCTAAAACAAAAACGCAAAACTTAACACGATATTAGGTGAGCACATGCGACATGATTAGAAACAAGCATTCAACTGATAGGTGGCACCACAACTGTTAAAGGGGTGTATAATGCCATTTTCACAAGATGTAAAATAAGTCTTTGATGTCCCCAGAGTGTGTATGTGAAGCTTTAGCTCAAAATACCCCACAGATATTTTTATATAGCATGTTAAAATTGTCACTTTTTGAGCGTGAGCAAAAACGCACCGTTTTTGTGTCTGTCCCTTTAAATGCAAATGAGCTGCTGCTCCCGGCACAGGGGGCGGAGCTACAACAGCTTGCACTCACACACACATGCACTGGAAATTGCAAAAACTTTTAGCCTTTTATGTTCAAACCGGAGTCAGAAAGATGGAGAGACTCAAGAAGAAGTGACAACATGTAGAAGCAACAGGACGTTTCTGAATGGTTAGTTGATGAATTTATGAAGCTGATGTGTAGTTATCTTCTAGTCATTGATTAGCATATTCTGTCTTGATAATCTATAAATCGTGTTCAGGGGGCGGGGTTTATGTAAATTTTAGGGTTGGTGATGTCACTAACCCAGGAGGAAGCTTGTGTAGTCTCTACCAGCCGTTTGTTGTAGTCCTTAAAAAGCAATATCTTTAAAAGCAAATATCTCCCTTTGAACTTTGAGCGTTGTAACTTTGCAGATGTTGTTTATGCTCAAACAGCGACATTACAGAAGTTAGAAAAGTGAAATCATAATCAACCACCCCTTTAAAAAGCTTTAAAAACCATACATATCCTATGGTAAATTGCTGTATTGGCTGTAAATGGTCTTTTCCTACATGATCGTGAAGGTTACATGCTTGCTAAATAAAACATTACGTTCTTGCGCATGTGCATAAAGACCTTAAGCGCTTGAGCCCGATAACTGCTGCTTGCAGCTATATTTAGTCATTTCTTCGTTCAGTCAGTGTGCATGTCTCACCCTTGGTAGTGTCCGTGTGTTGTCTGGCGGTCAGTGTGGACACAGGGTTGTTATTGTTGTCCTCCATGATGCTCGCCTGACCCTCAGCACATGCTTCTGCCCGCCACACACTCACACTGGGTGTGTGTGACTGAGAAATGAAGATCTGTGTCGCGCGAGATGACTGAGAAATGACACGCAGCCCCACTTCAGAAACACACTTGATCACTTCTGAGGGGACGCCAGCATTCAACACTCCCGACAAGCGCTTTAACCCTGTAGCGAGCAGAAAGTGGCGACTGATCATGTCCAGTCAAACTACTGAAGTCTGATGGTTAGTGAGACAGAAGTTATATGTAGTTATAACTATTATAACATTAGTGGTTTAATCGAAGTGTAAATAAGCTCGTGATATTGACGTCAGGCGTATTTCTGCATTTACTGCACGACTGGATCAGCTTGCGTGTTTAAAAACAGATCACACAGACAGTGTTTACTGCAGCAAAACACAACACGACACACATGGTACGGGCAGTCAGAGGGGACACGCGGTGCTCGAAGAGAAAAGCGTTTAAAAACAACAACGGTGACGGTATACTTTCAAAAGGAATACTTTACACATTACTGAAGATTCTCGCATAATTTTCACACTTTCGTGGAGTTTCAAACCCCGCTTTCTTCAGAGTAACTCACAATTAGATATTTATAAGAATGCTCGTCTCAGACGGTGTTGTTTATGATGACTCGTGCACTCAGGGCTGCAGCTCTCACGCGTTCAGTGTGTGTGACTCACGCAACTGACACTTCACACACTCTCACGCGTTCAGTGTGTGTGTGAGACTCAGCAACTGACACTTCACACACTCTCACGCGTTCAGTGTGTGTGTGAGACTCAGCAACTGACACTTCACACACTCTCACGCGTTCAGTGTGTGTGTGAGACTCAGCAACTGACACTTCACACAGTCTCACGCCTTCAGTGTGTGTGAGACTCAGCAACTGTATGGAACGCCGTTGGGGACAATACTTATTATATGCAACGCGTGAAATTTGGACGCATTAACACGCACAGTTTGTACGCGTAAATACGAAGTATATGTTCGGGTGTCGCGTCAGACCGCACAACAGCCAATAGCGTTGCTCTATTTAGGATTTCATTTGCATTTGTGATGCGATGGCACGTTGCTGTATACATATATAAACATCAGACGACATTTCTTTCCGTGAGGGATGATGTGCTGTTAGGTAAGCAAATACCTATGCAAACGTCACACGTAACATTTGTTCGTGAATGAGATCGTAATTTTACGTTGGCATGTACATAGGCAAGCGTAAAACTTTAGAGTCAATGATGCATTTATACGTTGGCTGTGATGTCAGTGCTGTGTCATGCTGTGTCATCTCATCCCGTTTGTACTCATGCAGGTTTTTTGTCTCCGGTAACGTGGAAAAGTGGATTGCTCTCTACGATGGCTCTTAGAAATTTTTTATTAAACTGTCAAAGAACTTTTACAGACTGCATTCAGTTTGCATCCTCTTATAACAGGCTATATACACATGTACAGTGCTTAATTTGTAAAGTGGGAGGTCCCGGAGCGCAGATCCGGCGACTCAAAACGGGGGTTGGAGGTAACGGAACAAAACAAACAAAAAAAAAAATTTAAAAAAATTAAAATTACACTCCCTACGTAGCTTCTCTGCAGGGACAGCGCCAGAGAATTTTTAACGCATGTGCTGAGTGGGTGCTAGATTTGACGGAGAGCCGCGCAAAACTTGGCCACTAAATATTTAATATTCAGTTATGTTAATGATCACAATTAAAGTTTTATTTTTATTAAATTGAACAAGGGCAACTTTCAGCATTCAATCAAATAGGCCTATTCTAAAAGATGTAGGCTATTATTAATAATAATGTTATTTCAACACAATATCTCGTTATTTCGAAATAATATGTGTGCGTGCATCTGTAAATCCGGTGATGCGTGTATTGATTTTTATTAATAAACAAGTGTTTTCTCTAAAAGTGTCGACTCGGCTGCAGAGATGAAGTTGACGATCGCCATCTCCGTGTGAACGCGCTTATAGAGAGAAATGCACATAAATAAGACTAATGGATTACATAATCAGAGAGTAGCCTTTTTCTTTTTTCGTTTTGAATTATTTCGTTTAAAGACATTTCAAGCTTTGTGTAATTGATGTATTTGTCATGTCTGTGTGAGGCATACACTGAGTTTCGTTAAGTTAGGGTGTGCTCTAGTTCACGTGCAATGGAAGTGAGCGCGCGGGCGCCTCCGTTATATTTGTTTCGTCGGCCTATACAGGCAATTGGTTGATGAAAAATTGATTAAAATTAAGATACAATTTATACAAAACGAAATTCACTTTAAAGAAAGGCTTTCTACAAAACAGCTTCAACTTCAGCGTTCAAAATCATGTCTGACCCGCTCCATGTCTCATATTTTGGCATCCTATCTTACCGTGCTGTTCACTTTTCATAAATCAACATAAATGAAAAAAAAAAAAAAACATTATAATATTTTAACAAATATGAAACTAAATGCGCTTTTTTAATGGCTAAAACAGTATAGGCCTACATACTTTGTATTTGTACAAATTTCTGCACATTAATTTAATTCTGAATTTTGCACACACAAGTTGAAAGGTATTTGTTCAAATCAAGTTCACGGATAATTGTGCGTGCATTTATTAATCATTATGATACTAAAATCCTAACAAAAAGGCTATGCTATGTACAAAAATCAGAAAAGCCCAAATCAGAAAAACAAATCAAATGAGCCCAGAATATGAACGCAATTACACGTTAAGCATTTTCCTCCCATAGAAACCCATTATAAGAACGCTTAATGTGACTTAATGCAGATTAGAATGTCCCCTTATTATGTCGAAATAACGAGATATTATGTCGATACTAGGCTATTGTGTCCACCGTGGTCTCCTTTTTTAACAGCGGAAACGATTTTTGCTTGTTTGGGATCTGACTGCCCAGCGTATTTGAAAAAGTTAAGCAAACTTTCCTGTCTTTTTGACATTTTTCCCCTGCGTGAAACGATCGAGGCTAACAGCAATCTCAACTCGTACAACAAGCGCGCAAGTCATGTGTCACAAACATTGAACACTACACAAACAGTATTTATTTATTTATTTTTCATTTAGGCAATTAATTTTAGTGGCACAGTAGGTGCCGGATCCAATAAAAAAGGTGCCGAATCCAATGTCGGAGGTGACGGAACATGTTCCGGAGTGTTCAGGCTCAAATTAAGCCCTGTGTAGCCTATAACATATGTTAACATATATACAACATACAACACTGGATACGGCCATAGGGTTTAATAATTAGTGAGGTCCAGGGTGGGGTGTCAATAATTATACATAACAGTGCCAATAAATGCCACAAATCATTCAACTTTAATAAATACAATGAATAATAAAGTTAGCAAAGGCTAAATACTGTGGCTATTGTTTTCAAAATGACTGGAGTAATCTCCGAGTGGGCCAGCATCAATCTGGTATGAGAGACTCTGGAATGCTCCTTGAAGTCGGGATGTCAGTTTGACTGGTAATAATTAATACACATATACTGTATGTATACTGTATATGTCAGATAAAAATAATCTAATAACAACAATATATTGTAACAATCACAAATTTAACAATTATATTATAACAATAAGGCAAATAAAAGCAGAAAACAAAGCACCAGTAGCCTATGACAATTTACAAATCTTGATTCAACATTTAAACACAGACACAATCATACGACACATAAACCTTATAGAATCACTACAGCAGGCGGACCACGTAAACTGTGGGGCAGCCAGTCCAAGTCCACGTGTAAATAGCAACAGTTGTGGATTCAGTAGACATTTAGATGCTATTTACTTATAAATAGTTACAGATAACGTTAATATTTGCTCATCAGTATTGTTGTGCAAAACATCCTGCAATTTAACTGACAGTAGATTATTAGATTTATAAACCAATATTAAAATCATTCGAGGTGTCTATTTGGACCACTGCAAATAGCCTACTTGTTGGCAATTTGCAGTGGTCCAAATAGACACCTCGAATGCATTAACCAGAGGGGAAATAGGCTATGGTCGTTGGATCACAGAGACCACTCACTTTTACAGGACAAATTCCTTTAACATTACACAAGAATATAGGCTAATGTTAATTCATGCAGTCATTGAATGTATTTAATCATTGACTCTAAATTATCACCAGTTTAATTAAAACAGAAAAAAATTGTATGTCGCACATCAAATAAGACTCAGAAATATTACACGTTCAAAAATGTCATGTTTACACGACGAAAACGTTCGTATAGAAACACGTAACAAAAAATACACGGCCAAAAATGTTGCGTTAAGGCGATACAAACGATCGTGTCTTTAAATAACATGACAAAAAACTTCGCGTTTAGACGTACAAAACGTTCGCGTTTACACGGACCAAAAAGACGCGTACAAACTGTGCGTGTTAATGCGTCCAAATTTCACGCGTTGCATATAATAGGTATTGTCCCCAATATGGCGTTCCGATCGGCTCTTTATTATGACTTTGCTACATGCACTCGTCTCAATGAACGTCTCACTCAACGTCTTATTTTTTTTTTTCTTTCTGCTATTTATTCCATTCATTTTAAGACGCAGACGTGACGCAGACGTCACGCAGACGTCACGCTGACGTCACGTAAATCACGCGTGGCAGTGAAGCGTCCAGTCAGACGTCACGTGTCATTCACGTGTGGCAGTGAAGTAAAAAAAAAAAAATTCTCTAACACGTATTTAACACGTATTTAACACTCCACTCAACACAGCTCAGTGCAGTGTGCCAGCGGATGCGATCGGTTCTTTAATATGACTGTGCAACATGCACTCGTCTCAATGAACGTGACACTTGCGTCTGTCTTATAACGTGACGTCTGCGTCTGTGATTTATATATTGGATATTGTGTGTGTGTGTTGTTTAACCCACATTTTGAGGGCCAAATGCCCCCACAAAGATAGAAATATGAAGAAACAAACTTGATATAGGCTATTGCATTTTTATAGCTTATTGTTAGGGTTGTTATTGTGTTTTTAATTTTTTATAGTTTTAAAAGGCCTAGGCTACAGCACTTTGGTAAACTAGAAAACAGACAACTCGATCGTGCAAACACTGTTTCTGTAGATCCTTTAAATAGAAGAATAGAATTGAAAAATAGGCTATATTTTTTTATATATAAGTCACCTGTGGTGAAAAATAAAAACGACTGTAAACTTTTTTTTTAAATAGTTTGTAAACTATTATTTGACTTTTTGTTTATGACGTTTTGCCCCTTTATTAAACATTTAAAATATTCACAAATTAATATGGATTTTCTTTTTAGATTTTACTGGTTTTCTAAGGCCAAATTATTTTCCCGCAGGGCTGAATGAGAAGAGCCATCTCTGGAAACATACAGAGAGCTGATTTAGGCTATAGGTGGTTTATAGGCTAATGATAATAAATGTGTCTGAAAAAATAACGAGGCATTTTAATTGTTTTTATTAATAAACTAGTATTTTCTAATCAGTCGGCTGCAAACATATCTCCATCTCCGCTGTAAAGCGGGTGCGCCTTTAGATAGAAATGCACCGCCGTTCATGCGGATTATCAGACAGTATTTGCTTTCGATTCAAATTTGTTCGTTTAAAATTGGACATTTCAAGCTTTATTTTGTTTCAGTTCATTTTTGAGATGCGCTCCAGTTCACGGAGATCACGAAAGCGCGCCTGATTGTTTTCTTTTATTTCACGAAATCAAAACGTTTTCTTGTTATTTTGAGTTTACTCAAATAAAAGTAGTTGCAAATTATGTATTATTATTTTCTATATGACCTTAAATTATGAGCATTTTAAGTTGTTTCCACTGTTGATAGGAAAATACAAGTGTTCGCGCCCGCGCCTCCGTGCCACGCAGTGCGCGCTCCACTCCGCACAAACCATTGGATATGCGTCAAAATCTTGTGTTGATTTGTGATAATCAAATAAAACCCTGTATTATTATTGTCTAACCTGTATTATGACTGACATATGACGAATTGCTTTGTTCCTTTTTTCGATAAAAGCGTCTTGTAAATATTGTTTGTTCTTTATTTTTTTTATTTTTTTGTCATTGTTATAAATAACAACGAAATAACATCAGAGAATCTTACAATATAAGTGCAATAAAAACTCCTTAAAGTGAAATCCGTTATATCACCAGTCGACAGGGAAATAACAATTGTATAAACAATATACAATGGATTGTGAGATGTAGAAAATAGTACAGCAATCCATTCCCAACTATTAAAGTTGTGTAGAGTTGTGTGAGAGAATTTTGGTGTATGTGGTGGGGTGGGTATAAATTGGAGGAATATTTTTTTCGGCCCGTCCTCACTAGAACAGCAAGCGGTACATTGTTAATTATTGTATATTGTGTATTAATTGGAATTCTTCAAATTGTCTTAGCGTGCATGCTTAAAGTGATTCTCAATTGTAGCGGGTGCAGGAAAAACGAAGCCCTTTAAAAAAACTTATATATCTTCATTACCTAGAGATAAAATTAGGGTATACAAAATACAAAAAGTAGTCAAAACGCATAACAGAACATAACTTTTTTTTTTTTCTTTTTTTTTTTTACAATATTATGTGCTTATTATTTTTAATTAACGAAATGTCAATCTTCATCTTTATAACAGAAGATACAATACAACAATCTTCAAGATACAGTATAATCTTCACGTATATAGGATTGCCACCTTTAAAACAGTCCTTTTCGTGTAGGAACAAGCAATGCAGAAATACATGGTTAGCATATTAATTTAATCTCTTTTTTTCGTTCTTTTACTAATTAGGCTATATATGTTAACTCAACTAATGTAATGTAAATAACTGGATAATTACTATCCAATAAATAATAAGTAAAAAATGTCAAATAAATGTATTGATTAGAGTTGCCATAGACTAAAATTTTTGTAGTCAACTAGTAGTAATTTATTTAAGCAATTAGTCGACTAATTGCACGTTTATATTAATTAAATACTGGTGCATGCATGGTAGGCTATAGCTCAAGCGCACGCATAAATCTTGCTGCAAAGCACCAGCAAAAGTAGGCTAATTATAATAAATGTGTCTGAAAAAAAAAAGAGGCATTTTAATTGTTTAAAGTGTTTTTTTATTTTATTTTTTTATTCGTGTCTGCAAACATATCTCCTCCGCTGCGGATGCGCCTTAGAGAGAAAGACACTTTCGATTTGAACTTGTTCATTTAAAAGTAGCCATTTCAAGCTATGTAGCCTATATTCCTCAAGTCTGACTGTGAGGCAGTAGGGCCTACACTGTTTCAGTTCATTTTTGAGACGCGCTCCAGTTCACGGAGATCATGCGGCTGATTGTTTTATTTTATTTTACAAAAGCACAATGTTTTCTTGTTATTGTGAGTTAACAGCTATTACAGGCTATTTTAAGTTGCTCCCACTGTTGATACGAAAGTGTTCGCGCCCGCGCCTCCGTGGCATGCAGCAAGCGCGCTCCACACTTCGCGCAAACACTGGATATGCGTCAAAATCTTGTGTTTATATGATAATCTTATATTATGACTGACATTTGACGAATTGCTTTGTTCCCATTTAGGATAAAAGCGTCTTCTAAATATGTAGCCTAGACTAGCCTGATATTAATAATGAATTATTATTATTTGCGTTTTTACCTAACTGTAAATTAGTTCAGTAGGCTAATGTTTTTCATGAAATAATTTATGAATGTTTTATTTTTATATAACCTAGCCTAACCTTTTACAGTTTTGGAAATGTTTAAGAAATTCAAATAATAAATAGACACACCGTTTTATGATACTTTACTGTCCGAGCAGGACATGAACTGATCGATTATCTCTTTTAGTTACAGTGCATGAATGAATATCAGGATATGTTGACAAGAAACAATGGCAAACAAATATTTTAACATGAACATTTGGAATAAAAACTATATGCATAAGCAAGGTAAAATCACTTAATTGCTAATAAAATACAACTGAAGATCAGTGGGAAAAAATAATAAAGAATGAGTGTGTGGAATGTGCTGGAAACCGCCCTTGCAGCAGACTATGGCAGACGCAGACGTCACGTTCGGCACACGAACGAGTGATGTGGCAGACGAGACGTTCGGCAGACGCAGACGTCACGTCCGGCACACGAACGAGTGATGTGGCAGACGCAGACGAGACGTTCGGCAGACGCAGACGTCACGTTCGGCAGACGCAGACGTCACGTTCATTGAGACGAGTGCATGTTGCAAAGTCATATTAAAGAGCCGATCGGAACGCCATACCCCAAAGGCGTTCCATACAACTGACACTTCACACACTCTCACGCGTTCAGTGTGTGTGAGACTCAGCAACTGACACTTCACACACTCTCATGCCACATTTCCATTACACAGAGAAAAATCGCGGAGCAAACAGGACACTGACACCGACAGACAACACAGAGAAGGTTACTTTTGATGTGAAACACATTCTTAGCAAGCTCTCATATATTCTGTACATTTTATTACGAAATTAAAATAATAAGGACCGTTTTGGCGCTTGTAAATGTAAACGTGACAGATCTCTGTAGCGCCTCAGTTCAAGCGGCACACGAGCCGATCTAGTTAATAGTAAATAAACACGAATAAACAATAGGTATGTTGAAAGATACAGTATAACTTACCGAAATGTAAACGCCTCATACATTATATCGATCAATCAGTGTTTTTCAAACGTGGAAAGAGGTCAATAAATCAGCTGGAGAACAATATGTCACATGACATTACATCTACCTCAGGAAAGCCACATGGCATATACATGTACAAACATTTAATAACCATAGCAGGTTAGTTGGCTAGAAACAGTAGAGAGGAGTATTTTGCTAAATATGTGCAGTGCACTATATATTTATTATAGTTTTACTTAGGCCTATATCATTAAAAAGTTATAACATTGTTATTATAATAAAAACCGCATTATATTTCATTTGAGTTGTTATTTTTAACCTTATTTTTACAGCATCAGCTGAGGTATTTTGTTTTTCTTGAGAAAAATTAACATGTATCTACTGTAGGCGACCTAATATTGATCCAAATTAATCGATATTGAATCAAGATCGGAATCAAATCACAAGAATTGAATTAAAATCGTGAAATTTGTGTCAAGCAATAATAAAAACAGTAACATACCAGTAATTGAGCATGTAAACATTGTAACATGTTGTCATTAAACGTAATAAAATTCCGTTTAGTTACCAAATGTTTTGACAATCACAATACACTTATTGTGATGCAAGGTTGTTGTTGTTTTATTTATTACAAAGAAAATCTTTATGATCCAAAAATAGGCTAACATAACTTTTTTTTTTTTTTTGATGATATATGTGTGGAAGCTTGTATCCACGAAATAAATAAAAAAGGTAATGTAACTTTTAATATCAAAATTCAGTTCAGGCAGATTCATAAGCGAAGCCTTTGCCACAGTAGTTCTGCATGTTCGAGTCTTCAATGGATTGTTTTGTTCTCTGTATCCAGTGCTTCCTTCAGCCACACTGAGGCCTTTATTTTCAAACATAAATGCATCTTCCGTCTGGTCAAAAAACATGACACGGACAGAGTAAAAAAGAAATGCACCTCACAATCCAACGATTAACATGCTATTAAAAATTATTAGTATAAATGTAGAAGTTCAAAGAGTCAAACAGAGCCCAGAAAAAGACAAAGGCACAATTTAGATAAACCAGAAAGCGGAACAGAAACTCATTTAGTGAGCCGTGAAAGCCTTTGTTTGTTCAGACCTTGAACTATACTGCCGGATTATTTCACTTTCACACACACACACACACACACACACACACACACACACACACACACACACACACACACACACACACACACACACACACACACACACACACACACACACACACACACACACACACACACACACACACGCACACTCGCTGTGGGAAGAAACTCAGTGTGTGTGTAGGTGAGCACACATGTATTGTGATAGCACGGGTAGTGTTTGCAGTGCTGCTCTGTGATTGGCTGTGTTCAGCTTCTCTCACACACCCTGGTGTGTTTGTGTGTGTGGTGTAACACTAGATGTCCGCTTGGGTTTCAGCACAACTCCCTGGGCCCAGAAGTTCACAGAAAACAGGTGTCAGGACAGGACCGGTTCCCCGACCCGCTCGTCCAGGTGAGAGCGACGGCTCGTGGCCCGATGTTTACCTGAGAGCCTCCGGCCTGGAGTTTGAGGTGAGCCAATCATGAGCCTGTTTAACGGGGACAGGGCTTCGGTTACACACCATTCTCCCCGATCAATGCAGTGCTTGCTGGATAACAATGCTAGAAAACCTTTCCTCAGTGATTACAAAGCTCCGGTTGCACTGATGCTGTTTTGACAGAGCTGTGCTGAGCAAATATTTAAAGAATGGCTCGATCATGTGACTAACCTTGTTTGGCCTTTATTTGAATGCCTTCACAGTTCTGTGAAAATCACCAGGTGCGTTAATCTGAAACATGATGGTTCACTCGTCCAGTCTCTCACCTGTACACGATTCACGCATCTTAGTGAGAGAGAGGCTATGAAGAAGATGCACATTAAAGCAGCAGGTCACCCAAAAATGGAAATGAAGTCATTACAAATCTGTGAACTTTTTTCTTGGAATAATTTTTTTTTTTGAAGAATCATCTCTTTTCCCACGACTGTGACTAGGGAAGCTTGTTTCTGCCACAGAATAAAAAAGAAATAAAAAATTGCGATAATTGTTACTTTTTTATCTCATGAAAACGAGCTTCCACAGTGACCACAACATTTTTATTTTTCTATAATTTTTTAGTTAAACGAGCTCTACGTAGAAGCAGAGTCCGTCTACAGAGAGCCTGGCCACTCCCTATTAAGTCCTATTGTACCGAATGTTGGTTGTAGTTCCACCAGAGCTCCACTGGGGGCGATCGCCCATGAGTGCAAAATGAATGGGAGTCTATGGCGCTAAATGTGTCTCTTTCACCCGATTGCCGTTGAGAAATCTCAGATTTGATTGTAGGTTTTGCAAGTTCAACATGGGTTATAGGTCGAAAGTTGAATGAACGAGTACTTATGTCCTTTAGATTTCTTACAGGTTGAGTTGTTGTTGCCCATAACACGCTAGCATTCTGCTAATGAACGCTGATTGGTCAGTGAAGGACTGATTACGACCAGAGATACCGCTTGATGGTCTTTAGAAACAACAAAACAAAAACTCTTCTAGCACGTGTGTTTACCTGTGTCAGCTGTGTGTGTTTACCTGTGTCAGCTGTGTTGTGTGTTTCCCTGTGTCAGCTGTGTTGTGTGTTTCCCTGTGTCAGCTGTGTGTGTTTAGCTGTGTGTGTTTACCTGTGTCAGCTGTGTGTGTTTCCCTGTGTCAGCTGTGTTGTGTGTTTCCCTGTGTCAGCTGTGTTTGTGTGTTCCCCTGTGTCAGCTGTGTGTGTTTACCTGTGTCAGCTGTGTTGTGTGTTTCCCTGTGTCAGCTGTGTTGTGTGTTTCCCTGTGTCAGCTGTGTTGTGTGTTTCCCTGTGTCAGCTGTGTTGTGTGTTTCCCTGTGTCAGCTGTGTTGTGTGTTTCCCTGTGTCAGCTGTGTGTGTTTACCTGTGTCAGCTGTGTGTGTTTACCTGTGTCAGCTGTGTCAGCTGTGTGTGTTTACCTGTGTCAGCTGTGGTGTGTTTGCCTGTGTCAGCTGTTGTGTGTTTACCTGTGTCAGCTGTGTGTGTTTACCTGTGTCAGCTGTGTGTTTACCTGTGTCAGCTGTGTGTGTTTACCTGTGTCAGCTGTGTGTGTTTACCTGTGTCAGCTGTTGTGTGTGTTTACCTGTGTCAGCTGTGTGTGTTTACCTGTGTCAGCTGTTGTGTGTGTTTGCCTGTGTCAGCTGTGGTGTGTTTGCCTGTGTCAGCTGTGTGTGTTTACCTGTGTCAGCTGTTGTGTGTGTTTACCTGTGTCAGCTGTGTGTGTTTACCTGTGTCAGCTGTGTGTGTTTGCCTGTGTCAGCTGTGTGTGTTTACCTGTGTCAGCTGTGTGTGTGTTTACCTGTGTCAGCTGTGTGTGTGTTTACCTGTGTCAGCTGTGTGTGTTTACCTGTGTCAGCTGTTGTGTGTGTTTGCCTGTGTCAGCTGTGGTGTGTTTGCCTGTGTCAGCTGTGTGTGTTTACCTGTGTCAGCTGTTGTGTGTGTTTACCTGTGTCAGCTGTGTGTGTTTACCTGTGTCAGCTGTGTGTGTTTGCCTGTGTCAGCTGTGTGTGTTTACCTGTGTCAGCTGTGTGTTTACCTGTGTCAGCTGTGTGTGTTTACCTGTGTCAGCTGTGTGTTTACCTGTGTCAGCTGTGTGTTTACCTGTGTCAGCTGTGTGTTTGCCTGTGTCAGCTGTGTGTTTACCTGTGTCAGCTGTGTGTTTACCTGTGTCAGCTGTGTGTGTTTACCTGTGTCAGCTGTGTGTTTACCTGTGTCAGCTGTGTGTTTACCTGTGTCAGCTGTGTGTTTGCCTGTGTCAGCTGTGTGTTTGCCTGTGTCAGCTGTGTGTGTTTACCTGTGTCAGCTGTGTGTTTACCTGTGTCAGCTGTGTGTTTGCCTGTGTCAGCTGTGTGTGTTTGCCTGTGTCAGCTGTGTTGTGTGTTTACCTGTGTCAGCTGTGTGTGTTTCCTGTGTCAGCTGTGTGTGTTTACCTGTGTCAGCTGTGTGTTTGCCTGTGTCAGCTGTGTGTTTACCTGTGTCAGCTGTGTGTGTTTACCTGTGTCAGCTGTGTGTTTGCCTGTGTCAGCTGTGTGTGTTTGCCTGTGTCAGCTGTGTTGTGTGTTTACCTGTGTCAGCTGTGTGTGTTTCCTGTGTCAGCTGTGTGTGTTTACCTGTGTCAGCTGTGTGTTTACCTGTGTCAGCTGTGTGTGTTTACCTGTGTCAGCTGTGTGTGTTTCCTGTGTCAGCTGTGTGTGTTTACCTGTGTCAGCTGTGTGTTTGCCTGTGTCAGCTGTGTGTGTTTACCTGTGTCAGCTGTGTGTGTTTACCTGTGTCAGCTGTGTGTTTGCCTGTGTCAGCTGTGTGTTTACCTGTGTCAGCTGTGTGTTTACCTGTGTCAGCTGTGTGTGTTTACCTGTGTCAGCTGTGTGTGTTTCCTGTGTCAGCTGTGTGTGTTTACCTGTGTCAGCTGTGTGTTTGCCTGTGTCAGCTGTGTGTGTTTACCTGTGTCAGCTGTGTGTGTTTACCTGTGTCAGCTGTGTGTTTGCCTGTGTCAGCTGTGTGTTTACCTGTGTCAGCTGTGTGTGTTTACCTGTGTCAGCTGTGTGTTTACCTGTGTCAGCTGTGTGTTTACCTGTGTCAGCTGTGTGTTTGCCTGTGTCAGCTGTGTGTGTTTACCTGTGTCAGCTGTGTGTTTACCTGTGTCAGCTGTGTGTTTGCCTGTGTCAGCTGTGTGTGTTTGCCTGTGTCAGCTGTGTTGTGTGTTTACCTGTGTCAGCTGTGTGTGTTTCCTGTGTCAGCTGTGTGTGTTTACCTGTGTCAGCTGTGTGTGTTTGCCTGTGTCAGCTGTGTGTGTTTGCCTGTGTCAGCTGTGTGTGTTTGCCTGTGTCAGCTGTGTGTGTTTACCTGTGTCAGCTGTGTGTGTTTACCTGTGTCAGCTGTGTGTGTTTACCTGTGTCAGCTGTGTGTGTTTACCTGTGTCAGCTGTGTGTGTTTACCTGTGTCAGCTGTGTGTGTTTACCTGTGTCAGCTGTGTGTGTTTGCCTGTGTCAGCTGTGTGTGTTTACCTGTGTCAGCTGTGTGTGTTTACCTGTGTCAGCTGTGTGTGTTTACCTGTGTCAGCTGTGTGTGTTTACCTGTGTCAGCTGTGTTGTGTGTTTACCTGTGTCAGCTGTGTGTGTTTACCTGTGTCAGCTGTGTTGTCGATGCCTCGAGAGAGAAGAAAGTGCAGAGCTAAAGCACCAAAGTGACTGAAGGATTGCCGTAAAGCAGTATCTCTGGTCGTACGATGTGTGTGACGTCACTGACATTTTAAAAGACTTTTTAAAGCAAATAAGTGACTCTAAAAAAATCTAACACCCAGCAATGTGTAATTTCTTTGCATCTCCTTTCGAATACAACATTCAAATTACTAGACAAAAAATTATATCCTGAGAAAAGTGGATTTTGAGGGGTATAGCGCCATAGACCTCCATTCATCCTGCACTCGTCCTGTGAGCGCCCTCATGTGGAGCCAGAGTGGAACTGCAACCAGTTCAGAAGCCGGAAGTTTACTGGGAGTGGAAGTTCTCCCCTTATTAGACATTCTCTGGTCGAAGTGAGAAACTCTTGTTGTTAGCGCCACCGGTGGCTGTAGAGTGAACTGCAGCAGCACTTACTGCTCGCGCTCCAACGCGCGAAACACACAACAGACTGAACGTGATTCAAAGGCCCCGAGATTCTTACGGTGCCGTTTTTTTTTTCTTCGTTATTTGCTTAAAAGTACAAATTTGAAAATACCTTTGCAGTGATATATACTTTTAACGAACATCTCAACTTCACGCACATTTGAATTCAGTTTCTGTTTGCCCGTTCAGTTTGACCCACGTTCCCATGCTCCCGCTCTTTATTGGTTGTCATGGTTACTGATTTGATTTGCCTAGTTATTGATTCCTTTCACCTGTGTGCATCTGTTTGTGTGTGTGTGTGTGTGTGTGTGAGTGAGAGACTGTCAGTTTGTGTGAGTGTGTGTGTGAGAGACTGTCATTGTGTGAGAGACTGTCAGTTTGTGTGTGTGTGTGTGTGTGTGTCAGTGTACAGTGTGTGACTAAGGCCAATCTTAGCATCAAGAGGCTTTAAAAGCATCAGAGTCACTGTCCCCTAAATCTGCTGTAGAGTCACTGTGGTCCTCAGGCATTGGCCAGCGGTCAGATCAGAACAGGCTATATTTACCCCCAGGTATTAGCCTGCGTAACTCTGAGTGCGGTACACACTCAGCAGGATCTGTGTGTGTGTGTTTGCCGGATGTGTGCGGCCCAGGACAGTGCTGGACAGTGATAATCCTGCGAGATCTGTACAGTCATGCTCTGGGGTTTCACAGGAGCGTCAGCGGAAGCAGTCGCGGCACTAGCGGAAGAACACCTCACAGGCTAGCATACACTACATCAGGCTAATGAGTGTGTGCAGGTGACCGGAGTCATCTGAGCCCCGGAGAACAGCATCACACAGGTACACACACACACACACACACACACACATACACACACACACCTCTTCATCTGCTCTGTTTCTAACTCTCTTTTCTCTCTCTGTCTGTGTGTCTGAATGCGGATGGATTATGGCCATACTCTCTGCGGGACATCTGCCCGTCCTCCGGTGAGTGACACACACACTACGAGTCCACACACTGTATTCGTGTTTCTCATCATCATAAACCTTCTCATCTACATGCAATAACCCTCTAAAAATCACTGGGTTAAAAAACAACCCATTCTGGGCGGTGTTCAACCCAAGAGCTGGGTACATATAGGACAGAACACATGTTGGGTTCATTTTACCCAGCAAATCAAGTTATTTATATAACCCATTATAATGGGTTAATTAATTTTTATTATAGTACTAGTTTATTTTTTTTTTTTTTTTTTATACTTCATACATGAATTCATGTTTACGGATTAATTTAAATCCTCTAAACTTTTTTTTTTAAAAATACTCCGTGCAACCACTGGTTTGCATGATAATTCCTTTATTTTTGATCATATTTTACAGTATAGCATATTTTATGTAGTTTTGAAAACATACTGCCTACATTTAACCCTACACATTTGGACTTGGGTAGAAAAAATAACCCAAGCTCTGATTTTTTTAGAGTGTAGACACATTAAACCCAAGATTTAGACACATTTGATTGTGATTTAACCTTTGAATGGTGAAACAGACGCATCGTCACACATGATCAATGCTGTGGATGTGTCTGATGAAGCTGTTGGTTGATGAATGAGTGTTTTGATCACTGACTGCAGCTGAATACTGATCATCATCATCATCATCATCATCATCATCACTGAGAACGATGCTGTGTATTGTGACAGATTCCTGAGTGACAGGGAAGATTGAATAGAAGGCGGGGCTTGATCTCTGGATTAACATGCGTTCATTTCGACTTCAAGCAGACTTTAAATAAGACGTGACGTGAGATGGCGTGTTTCGGGGGGAAACACAGAGCACTGGTGTGGTGCATTATGGGTCTGTATGTGTTCAGGAAACATTCTGCTCCTCGTCTTTGACTCAGTGAAGAGTCTTAGAATAACCTTCACTTCACTGATGACCCGGGCCCGGTTACGACAAACACCTTCAGCTGAGAAAACACTTAGTTAATAAAACACTATGGGTTATTTGATGATGCTTTCAGCTGCAAGTAAAAGTTATACGGTACAAAGTTTTAAATAATCATTTTAATTAAAAAAATTATTGACTATATTTTGAGACAAAGTTCTTGTTAATGATTTTCAGTTTTGTTCAAGGTAATTAAAGCAATAGTTTTTCAATAAGGCCAGAATATGTAAAGTATGGTATTTGGGGTTTAAAGGCACAATAATTAACATGATAATAAACAGCTGCTGGCTTTTCCATCTGTTGACATGATCAGATTCAGATGGGAATTAAATATAACTAAGTTGGGTATCCGTCTTAGAGATATTTATATTGAAACCATTCATATAAATTAGAATATTTATGATGAAACCATAAAATAAAAAAAGACATTAATCAGGTCATATAATAAAATATCAGAATAATTTTGTATCTGTATTTTTTAAATTAACATTTTAATGACAGTATATTTATTGAACAAAAATGAATTATTTTATTTATCAAAATAATCCGAAAATAGTGCAAACTTTGCAACTTATTTACTCATATTTAAATTCATTCCTCGGGTTTCTCCATTTTTTTTCACCAGAATAAGTGCAGAAACTGCAAAAATAGTCCGCAGATTCTATCTTTGTCTAATAGCAGCCTTACCAAAATACCGCCGTTATTACCAGATGCTTTATGAGTGAGAGACGGCATGGACCCTTAATCACAGCTGATAACCCCAAATATTAGTTATAGTTATTACAATATATAAGGGTGAATTCATCTTTTTCCAGTGATCTCAATAGCAAAAAGTGTCCAAAATAAATCAACCTGAATTCGCCCCTATCCAGTAACATGGTAATTTGTTCGCTGTCATTAAAGAAGTTAAACAAAGAAAGGTTTTACTGGGTTTGAAGGAGATCCTATGTTTAATGTATTGTAGTTTAGAGCAGTTACAATAACTGTATGGTGAATAAAACCTGTATGATAACTTGATAATAAGTTACTTCAGTTGACTATATCAGTTGTAGGTGAAATAGACTGGATTATTTGACTAGTTCTCTCGCTCCTGTGTCTTTGAGTAGATCATCCACTAGTGAGCGCTATTTCACTGAAAGTCAACAGTCTTCCTGCGGTTCCTTTTGTCCGCAGTTCGCCAGTCAACATCCTTATTATGAACTACTCCCAGAGCCCACCAATAGCAGACGAGTATTCCAGACAGACAGCGAGTCCCACCAATTACATTTCGAGTTCGATTTCTGCCAGCCAATCGTAACGCAGAGGGCGGGGTTTCAGCGCGTCGTCGAGGGGAGGGGTTGAAGGTTCGCTTGTTTCACTACGTTGGCTTTTCTCCCAGAAAGATTTCGGTGTGGGAATTTCAATTTTACATTTCTGAGGCTGTCGGAAGCTCTTTCCCGGAGACCTCATCCTGAAAGTTTCGCTGAGCTCGTCTAGAGTGAATAAGGTAGGCTGATTAAGGCTGCTTTTAATCATATCCTCGGTGTTTGTGTGTATTTCCCTGGATGATCCCGCATGGATCTGATTGAAGTCTGCAGGAGCGCGTCAGTATGAGCCGTTAGTCTAATGTCACGGCTTCCAAAAGATAAACTGTTCGGTGTAATATTAATAACTGTTGCTCGTTTATGTGTGTGGGATGGTCACTCAGAGTTAGATCCATGTGAATGACTCGTGTGATGGTGATTTACAGCCTTTCGCGTGTTAATCGCACTCGCACTGCTGTGGTGTTGGTGGATGTCGTTGGTCTACCTGTAACCGTTACTGTGTGAGGATGGGAGTTAAGTGTGTGTTTCATATCTAACATGTGGACACACTCTCCACGGCCGTGTCAAATCCCCTATGGCGTCTTTATGTAAGGCTGTAATCTCCATAGCCTGGTGATGTTTACAGCGGTCTCAGTGCTCGCCTGAACGCGTGTGTTCCGCTCCTCCGGGTGATGGACGGCAGAACAACAGGCCGTCTCGAGCAGCTGGAGGCCGGAATAATCACGTTAACGTGTTTTGTTCGTTGAAACTCAGTGGCACGTGCCCTTAATGCAGCGAGTTGCCCGCGTGGCTGGCGTGCGATCACAGCCCTGTGTGTGTGTGTGTGTGTCGTCCTCGATGTGTGTTTTAAGTGTTTGATCTGGTAGTGTTTTTAACATGCAATCAACGCGTGGATGACGCGGCGCCATCTTCTGCAGCGTTTCTGTGACGCGAACCTTCTGTCCAGATGTGCTCTACGTTACATCACACACACACACACACACACACACACACACACACATTGCGCGCAACGCGACAACGCAGGCTCGCTCGACCCTCAAAGTCAAGCTTCGTTTTTTTATTTTTTATTTCTTCACTAAAATATTAACAACATTGCAGCATGGTATTTGATATATATTTAAAATTCACAAAATGCTGTAAAAAAGCACCTAAAATCTGAGGTGATTATGTTATGTACATCTGAAGACGTCTTACACTGTTTAATGCGGTGTATTATGGTTTTGAATTGGTAAAAGGACAGCAACTGGAGAATTTACACACACCGACAACTTAATATTTTTGTAGCTGGTCGATGCTTTCCCAAAATGCTTTCCCAAAGTGCGTAAAGCTGCATGAAATGGAAGTTGTAATCATCTTGTCTCTCCTATTGTGTCGTGTATATATCCGAGTGAAACGCTTCAGGAACAAGAACAAATGTGGGCGTGGCTTGATTGTGTCCGTGAGGAATTGATTGGATGGTTGTGGTCTGCTATTGGTGGATCTCGTTTGATTGACAGGTTGCTCCGCCCTCGTCATCAGAGAAGAGATGCTGCAGGAGGAACTTATTCTGATTCAAGATAACGAGACGCATGAATTAAACACAATCACGATGGCAACCGATAAATAAACACGGCAATATTCCATATAACTATAATAATTGTGATTTCATGGTGACTTTAAGGCCCACAAACAATCTCAAACCTAGTGTGTGGATCCAGACACGCCTGTGTTTACCAGGATTCACACACACTCTTGTCAGGCGTTCAGAACCTCTTGCTCTTGAATAGCCCATCCGTTTTGAAGTTGAGAAACACTTTCTTGGAGTTTATTTTAATTTTACATATTTTGCAAACCCCCTTAATTTCCCTCTCATCCCTTCCCTCTCCCTTTATCAGCACAAACTCGATTTTCTGCTCCATTACATGCACAAAAATCATAATGCAGTGCAAGTATGCGTATCTGCACGGGACACTGAGTTCTTAGGGGAAATCTGTGGTGTCAAACAGAGACGGTGTGTGTGTGTGTGTGTGTGTGTGTGTGTGTGTGATACAGAGTGATATCAAGTGAACTTATCATTCTGTACACACAGTTCTGTACGAAACACAGTGCTTTCTTCTGCACATGATAGTGTGATGCAGTTTTCTTTCCTCGTACCTCTGTCTCTCTAATGCGTACGGGTCTGTATCCTGTAATGAAGTGTGTGTGTGTGTGTGTCAACATGCTGCCGGTTTCTGGAGCAAATATTTGCGTGTGTAAGTGTGAGAGTGTGGACGTGCAGTCAGGCTTCAGTGTTTGCCGAGAGCAGCCGGTGCACGGCTTCATTCCTGTTAAACGCTTTTAGGTGTTGTTTTGCCGAACGCAAGCGGCCCGTCATGAGAAGGCGTCCCCCGCCCCGCGGGTGCTAGCGCTGGGATTAGCCTGAGGCGAGTGGCGGATCTCGGGGCTCTAGCGGACCTCCATTGGGTGAGGTTTGAAGGGGTTACTTCCAATTGGATGGTTTTCCGCTGGTCACTGAATCTACCAGTGTAGCTTTATCCCAGACCATCTGTCAGATCCGTGTACACACACACACACACAGAGGAAAAGCATCATGTTGTGTTTGTAGTCTTTCCTGTCCGTCGAGTGTGTTGTGAGATTACTGCACGAGTGCAGCATGAGCATATTTAAGTGTAAACCCCCTCCGTCCGTCTGTTAGTCTGTGTTTGTGGCCGTCTGGAGTAAAGGGAAGTGTCTTGTTTGACCCATTCGGGGTTATTTGGCTTTGGGAAGTTTCTGCATGCAAGTTGATTTGACTTTTTAAAGGATTAGTTCACTTTCAAAAAAAATGTTGCTGATAATTTACTCACCCCGATGTCATCCAAGATATCCATGTCTTTCCTTCTTCAGTGGAAAATAAATTAAGGTTTTTGAGGAAAACATTCTAGGATTTTTCTACACAGAATGGACTTCAATGGCAACCAGCTACACCAGTGTTCACAGAAGGTTCAGATGTCCGTCTCAATGCAGCTTCAGCGTCTCGACACGATCCCAGTGGAGAAATAAGAGTTTTATCTAGCGAAACGATCGGACATTTTCTAAAAAAATAAAAATATACAAATGCACAAATACGCGTCTTGTACCATCTCTGAGATGCTGAGATGATTACGTCATCGCGTTGGAAAGGTCACGCCCCCGGGTAGCCATATAGTTCGGCGATAGTGCTAGGCGGATCATAATCCGCGGGTCGGGCGGGGCAAGTAATAAAAACATAACATTCCAGTTAACCGAGGGTGGATGACAGATCATTCATTATAATGTTGAGTTTAATAAAGACACAGAACTCTCATCACGGTAAAACACCATGAACGAGCGTCACTCTTTCACTTTCGTTTTCATCAACGTAATTCTCTTCAGGGAAAACCATCAAGGAAACATATCAGGGCTCGACATTACCGCTTGTCCGGGACATGTGTGTGTGTTTGTTTTCTTTAAGGGACAAGTGAGAGAGAACTGTACTTGCCCAACCGGACCAATGCCCTGATCGAAACACCAATATCCAAAAATAAAATAAAAAATAACAAGGGAATCACCGAAACCGCGAGGATGATTCTGACTTTATTTCATTTAATGTCAGTGGCGATCGATGGCCTATAGCTGATGATAATATATTAGTCTTACCGTGTTTCCCAAACGTTTTGATGAAAAGCCTAGTGTCTTATTCTTACTGAATGTATTGATCAAATTGAAGAATTTGAAATGAAAGATGGAGCATACATTTAATAAAATTAGGGAACAAATGCCCTTTATAAAAGGTAAAGAAACTGTATTCTGATAAGAGTGTTTTCCAGTAAGGGTTGCAGGGAGGAAAGCCTCCGTTTAGGTTATTAAGGAAATGCAATTTTGCCAAAAGAAGAACTTTTATTTTAAATAAATGTTCATTTTAAATCCGCCTACTTCAGTGTGATGTGTTCATCATGCTTAATGAGAATCTGCATAAGTGTACTGTGACGATCAGATATCTAAATCAGAGAGTATCATATTTTGGGCGGGTGGATTATTTATTTCTAACAGTGGATTCGGGGGATTCGAAGTGCACCAGATTAATGGATTTATCTTTAAAATGTACACAACGTTCTTCCGGGGGGGCATGACCCCCGACCCCCCTAGAGGTTACGACCTCCACCCACTGAAATACTGTGGGAAACACAGTTAGGCTATATGATGCTCTACGGAAAATACTCGTTTAATTATCTTACCTCCTCCTCCTCGGTTTGAGCCAGAAGAGCCCTGTATAGGTAATGTATACAGCAGTGTTATTTTACATTTGAGTACTTATTACCTTTCTGTTGTAGGCTATTACTCCTTGGTACATCTTCCTGTTTGCATGTCTTCTGTAACTGTTTTTTAGGACTTTTTACTTGCACTTACTAACCTAGTATTAGCTTTTCCTGAAGAACTGATGATTGTGAAATTCCACTGACATTTAGGGCCCTTTCACACCTACCTTGTTTGGTCCGGACTTTCGGACTTTTCAGTTTGGTCCGAATCAAAATTACAGGTGTGAAACCTCCCCCGGACCACGGTCCGGACCAAACAGACGAAATTTGGTCCGACGAAAAGAGGTGGTCTCGGTCCGGATCAAACTGTTCAAAGGTTTGGTTCGTTTCTAGTGTGAAAGCATTTTCTGTTTGGTTCGGACTTTCGGACCATTTACAGGAAGTTCCGGTGGTTCCTGCGTAGCATAAACAAGAATTTATGTACATATTTATGTGCAGATCTGTCAGTCCTGCCCACAGCGTTTCTTCCAGCTGATTCGCGCGCGCGTGCACACCCACACGCACACATTTGTCCTGGGTCCTACCGGCGATGATTTGTTTGCACAACGAGGACGTTCATTTGGCGAATTTGAACTAGCGTCGAGTATAGTTGGTGCTGGAGGGAGTAATGCCGTAATAATAACAGCATAGTGGCAACGATAATATGCGTCTATTCATTCATTCTTGTCAAAGTTACCCGCCGAATTGACAACACGCTGACGTCAGACGCACGTCCGTTTACAAACCAATCAATGTCAATATGCAGCCATGTAGATGATGACGACAGGACGCAAGTACGTCATGAAAAGTTCTTTAGTGCGCTTGCATAATTGCAATGTGAAACCAAACCAAAACTAACCAAATGTATACAATGTATCAAAACATGAACTTTGGTTCGGACCTTGGTGCAGACTTTCAGGTGTGAAAGGGCCCTTAGAAAGACTGTTCTCATGAAATAAGACTTCAGTGTTGCGGTGTTGAACGTGTCTGTTGGCACACACACACACACACACACACGGACAGTCGGTCTCATCTGAAGGAACAGCTGTGAAAGCGTGTGTTCAGATCCACGAGGACGTTTGCAGGTTTTTACACGGAGAGCTGGATTTCTCCTCAGCATACAGCCATCATGCAGCTTGAGCACACTATTGATATACAGCAGTAATACAGGTGTTGCACCGTAAACTCATCTTCACTAAGAGCTTAGGCATTTGCTTCAGGGTCTCTGACTTTCCTCTCATTCTGACATCAAGCAGGAGAAAAGCCTCATGTAAAGCCAGATGTGGCGTGCTGACAGTGATGCGGTTTCCTGTGAGCTGGAGTACAGGTGAGCCTGGTGACGGTTGCTATGGTGATGTGCACCTGTGGGACAGTGAAGCCGCCCACTGCACTAACATGAGGCGCGTGAGAGGACGACACGTCTCAACCTGTGTGCTTTCTCATCAGGAAGAGCTTTATCCTGCTCTTCCTCTCTCAAATCCCAAACTACAGACAGAAACGAGTGTGAACATGACAGACGCTCTGCCTTTCTTCATCACAGTCCGGCAAACACAGAGCGCTGCACATTCTTCCTTCAGGAACTTTTCTAACTAGGAAGGAATGGATTAAACATTAAACAGACGGATTAAATCATATATAATATCAGGGCCATAAATGGACATTGTCGGCTTCACTTTTCTGCAATCTTTGATTGACTTTTCGTCCATCTTTTTTTTACAGTTTTTGGGTCCACTCCGTCTCGGATTGGACCAAACTATTAAAGAAAGCAAACAGTACATGATAAAGTATTCTCATGTGTTGTGATGGCCAGTGTTGTGTGTTAGGGAGCAGTCCAATCCTGTCTTTCTCCCATCACTCCCTCTCTTCTGTCTCACTAAACCACAGCACAATGGCTCCATTCACAGAGCGAGCGTCCTGACTCGTTCTCATCCATGCTCCTCTCTAATGACCGCGGGACACACACACACACACACACACACACACACACACACACACACACACACACACACACACACACACACACGACAGGTGCTGCTGGTAACCTGAAGGAGCTTCATCATCACACGCTGGGACTGAGCCGACGGTCTGAGCGGGACGAGGAAGATGAGATGGTCAGTGGGAATCTCCTCTGGTGAAGATGATGATGATGATGATGATGATGGCACACAGTCAACAGCATCAGTGGGAACTGGACCAATTAGCATTCACTGCTATGAAGAGGCCAGAGAAAAGCCCCTGATCAGAGCACAGAAAGCCCTATGAAGCCACAGCATCATCTCCGTGACAGAGAGAGATATCCACACACTCTCAGCCAGGTGTAACTGTCACCATGCTGTCATTGTCCTAAAGCTTAACCATGACAGTGACTAGCGTAGCTTGTTTATAGCCTACGTTTAGCCTTTTACCTCTGCTGATTAAATTTGAGCTTCAAAATCCAAAATCATGATGAACACAACTTGTAAGAAATGGAGAATCTCAGAATATTTTCTGCAATAATCCAAAAACCAATGGAAAACTCTGTTGGATTGTAGTGTAGGGAAGGGTGATGTGAACTCGTGGGCTGTCCGGAAGTTATTCGAACCCTGTAACGCACAGGTGTCCATACAGTGGCAGTGCTCACGGGAAATGAGTCAGCCAATCAGATCATGTCTGATGATATGGACCAATCAGATCTCCCTGTGGGCGGGGTTAGTGCGACAGAAACATGCTGACTTTAGAATACACATTTACACAGAAAGGGTTCGTTCAGCTAGGGCTGGGTGATCAAGTGATAACGATAATTATTACGATAGAATCTTCCTTAAGGCGAGACGCGGCAGGCAATAACACGGCAGGCTTTTTTTCTTTTCACTGGTCAATTTTGAGATTTTGGGATATTTGTCTTCAATATTTGTCTTCTTTCAGACTTGTGGTGAAAAAAAGTCCGAAATACACATTTAGGTCTTTATTTTACTACACTTTGTCTGTTTGCGTCTGTAGATTTCTCATAAATTCAACAAAAGTTGTAAATCCTCCCGCTGCTCCGCAATCTCTGTCTGCTCCCTGTCATCACACACACCGTTAGAAAGCTCTCTCTCTCCTGTACAATGCTGTCGGATCCAAATATGGTCATTTCCTTTTTATCAGCAACCAATCGTGAAAGTAAAAGGGCTGAATGCACAATCTCATTGGCTGATGATAAATCTTTAAAGCCTGTTTTCTCAAAATGACTTTTCTCTCATTCTCCAAGTCCGAAATCTCCACTTCAGCAGCACCGATACACACCAAACTCTCCAGTCTTGTGCCTAGTTATATTATGAAGACATTTACAGAGGGATTTGTAAATATATTATTCCTAGCCTGATTTATATAACATTTTATTCCAGAAAACATGGCGAAAATAAATGTAAGGCTATTGACAGTATATTCTGATTTACAGGATAACAAAAGTAGATATTCATAAATCCCTCTGTAATTTTTTCCCCATCTAATATGTGAACACAATGAAAAAATAATTTTGAACCTGGCTTTATCCAATACTCAGATTTAGTTTTTTTTATATATGCAAATTAGTGCATATTTAATTAGATGATGCCTAATTTGCATATTTAAACATTAAATTACAGAAAACTTGAATGACTCGCACTGGTGCCAGTACCAGTTTGCCTTTACCGATAAGCGCTGCCGTTTCTGTTGTGTATGAGAAACATTAATGAAACGATGCTGCTCATTTGAACCGCGTGCCACACGAAACATTCATCAGCGCTGTGAGATTCGGTGTACGTTAGAGTCAGTTCTCCCATACAAACCACCAATCAAATGCCTCGTGATTTAAACTAGTTTAAAGCCAGAGGAAACGGTGCAGAAGGCTTTTCAATCGACACGTCGTCAACGTTTACCATGATCTACTGTAGTAACACTAACTGAAACCATGGGATTGTGGTCGAAATGCGGGATATTCATATTGAATTTTATTATATTATTAATGTCGACATTAAGGCCTGGTTTCACAAGACTGGGCTTAGATTAAGCCAGGATTAGGCTTTAGTTCAGTTAGGGCATTTAAGGAGCTTTTATAAATGTGCCCTAGATAAAAACATTACTGATGTGCGTCTTCAGACAAAACAATGACACTGACATATTTTAAGAGATGATTCAGTTAAAACCGCTCAAACATGAGCTTTATTCTGGGACTAGCTTAAGCCTCGTCTGTGAAACCGGCCGTGTTTTAAAGGAGTCATGGAATATAATTACAGTATTGTTGTTAAGCTATAGCAGTTTTTGTGCACTTGTATTAAACTGAATGTCTTCAGGCTGCTGTTTTTCATAACAAATGCCATAGAAACCATAGTTACATTTGACCCATGGCAGTGAGGTGCAAAGCTTGGCTTTTCCTGTGGTTAACATGAGCCAAGTACTACGGAAGACCACATTTTACCCTATAACATTTTATAGGTTCCTATAAAATTGAGGTTGTTACAATTTTTACAGATGTTTTTGTTGATGAACATAAATCTGCATCCCAACTGTCAAATGTGCATTTCTACGAGACAACATGTAATATTAATTGTGAAATGTAATCTGTTTGGCAAGTGTTTGTCATGTTCTGATGAGAAAACCAATCAGCTGTCTCTGGTTTCTACAACTTTCACTGAGGAGCAAAAATCTGACTTTAAGGCGAGACACTACAGGTGAATAGGGTACTTTTTTTTTTAACTAGCAGATATCACCATGAAACTTTCCCAGGTGATTACCTACATTAAGATGAGAATTTTTTTAAATTTAATTTCTAAATATGCAAATTAGGCAATATCTAATTAAATATGCGCTAATTTGCATATGTAAAAAAAAAAACTAAATCTGAGTATTGGATAAAGCCAGGTTAAAAATAATTTTTTCATTGTGTTCACATATCAGATGGGGAAAAATTACAGAGGAATTTATGGATATCTACTTTTGTTATCCTGTAAATCAGAATTGCCTTAAAAAAATGATTTTCGCCATGTTTTTGGAATAAAATGTTATATAAATCAGGCTAGGAATAATATATTTACAAATCCCTCTTTAAATGTCTTTATAGTATAACTAGGTACAAAACTGGAAAGTTTGGTGTATATAGGTGATAATTAGCGATGTCTCCGGATATAAAACATTTTGTCATACTTTTTTTGGCCACATAAGTTAATTATAAGATGCATCATTGGAGAAATTAACTAGGTAGTCACGACTGTTTCCCGAAACCGTAGATTATTTCACTTTACTTCCAGCTGTTTGATCTAGAGTTTGTCGTGGTAACACGAAACTACACTCCTAATCACAGGCCGAGAGCTGTAGTTCAACCACACGGGTCGATGTTCGACGGGATGTTTTTGGGACTCACACTTGTCAAACGATGGGATTTACAGCTGCAGTTGGCTAATGATGCTTGCGATGCCCAATGACTGCTGCACACGACAGTATTTGCAAGACAAATCCAGCAGTGCTCTACAGGACACGTGCTGTTAAAGCGCTGTGATTTGAGGAGCACATTTTACCCAAATGACTTCATCTCTTGGGCTTCAGGTGAAAGGTTGGCTCTGCAAATTGGCCTCCTGCAGATAAGCTGTTTTTAACTATGGTTGGGAAGAAGCCAAACCCCAGGCTGTTCCTCTCTCTCTTTCTAATCAGCCTGAGGGAAACACGCACACTGGGACGGGGATGGACCGCTAAAGCTCTGTCGAGTGGTCTTACCGTCAGTGTGCGTCTGTGAATAAGCTGTAACCAAGCGGCAACCTTCCAGTCTCTCTCGTGAATCAAACACGGAAGTGACTTAAACTGGAGTTCGACTCTTGCCGTATCCAGTCGGCAAAACAGCAAAAACGCCCTTCTTGCAAAGCGACGATTCGAGCGGCGTCTTCTGTTGCTCTTTTAGATAAAAAGCCAAATCTAACTCGTTCATTGTAGCGGCCAAAACCGTTTCATCACCTTGCAATGTTTACTAATGACTTCGCCCTCACAGCGCTGTCGTCTTCTGTTTAGCTGACCGACTTCGCCATCACGGCGCTGTCGTCTTCTGTTTAGCTGGCCGACTTCGCCATCACGGCGCTGTCATCTTCTGTTTAGCTGACCGACTTCGCCATCCCGCCGCGGCGCTGTCGTCTTCTGTTTAGCTGACCGACTTCGCCGTCACGGCGCTGTCGTCTTCTGTTTAGCTGACCGACTTCGCCATCCCGCCGCGGCGCTGTCGTCTTCTGTTTAGCTGACCGACTTCGCCGTCACAGCGCTGTCGTCTTCTGTTTAGCTGACCGACTTCGCCGTCGCGGCGCTGTCGTCTTCTGTTTAGCTGACCGACTTCGCCGTCACGGCGCTGTCGTCTTCTGTTTAGCTGACCGACTTCGCCGTCGCGGCGCTGTCGTCTTCTGTTTAGCTGACCGACTTCGCCGTCGCGGCGCTGTCGTCTTCTGTTTAGCTGACCGACTTCGCCGTCACGGCGCTGTCGTCTTCTGTTTAGCTGACCGACTTCGCCATCCCGCCGCGGCGCTGTCGTCTTCTGTTTAGCTGACCGACTTCGCCGTCACGGCGCTGTCGTCTTCTGTTTAGCTGACCGACTTCGCCATCGCGGCGCTGTCGTCTTCTGTTTAGCTGACCGACTTCGCCGTCACGGCGCTGTCGTCTTCTGTTTAGCTGACCGACTTCGCCGTCACGGCGCTGTCGTCTTCTGTTTAGCTGACCGACTTCGCCATCGCGGCGCTGTCGTCTTCTGTTTAGCTGACCGACTTCGCCGTCACAGCGCTGTCGTCTTCTGTTTAGCTGACCGACTTCGCCATCCCGCCGCGGCGCTGTCGTCTTCTGTTTAGCTGACCGACTTCGCCGTCACGGCGCTGTCGTCTTCTGTTTAGCTGACCGACTTCGCCATCGCGGCGCTGTCGTCTTCTGTTTAGCTGACCGACTTCGCCGTCACAGCGCTGTCGTCTTCTGTTTAGCTGACCGACTTCGCCATCCCGCCGCGGCGCTGTCGTCTTCTGTTTAGCTGGCCGACTTCGCCATCACGGCGCTGTCGTCTTCTGTTTAGCTGGCCGACTTCGCCGTCGCGGCGCTGTTGTCTTCTGTTTAGCTGGCCGATTTCGCCGTCGCGGCGCTGTCGTCTTCTGTTTAGCTGACCGACTTCGCCGTCACGGCGCTGTCGTCTTCTGTTTAGCTGACCGACTTCGCCATCCCGCCGCGGCGCTGTCGTCTTCTGTTTAGCTGACCGACTTCGCCGTCACGGCGCTGTCGTCTTCTGTTTAGCTGACCGACTTCGCCATCGCGGCGCTGTCGTCTTCTGTTTAGCTGACCGACTTCGCCGTCACAGCGCTGTCGTCTTCTGTTTAGCTGACCGACTTCGCCATCCCGCCGCGGCGCTGTCGTCTTCTGTTTAGCTGGCCGACTTCGCCATCACGGCGCTGTCGTCTTCTGTTTAGCTGGCCGACTTCGCCGTCGCGGCGCTGTTGTCTTCTGTTTAGCTGACCGACTTCGCCGTCACGGCGCTGTTGTCTTCTGTTTAGCTGACCGACTTCGCCGTCGCGGCGCTGTTGTCTTCTGTTTAGCTGACCGACTTCGCCGTCGCGGCGCTGTTGTCTTCTGTTTAGCTGACCGACTTCGCCGTCGCGGCGCTGTCGTCTTCTGTTTAGCTGACCGACTTCGCCGTCACGGCGCTGTCGTCTTCTGTTTAGCTGACCGACTTCGCCATCCCGCCGCGGCGCTGTCGTCTTCTGTTTAGCTGACCGACTTCGCCGTCACGGCGCTGTCGTCTTCTGTTTAGCTGACCGACTTCGCCGTCACGGCGCTGTCGTCTTCTGTTTAGCTGACCGACTTCGCCATCGCGGCGCTGTCGTCTTCTGTTTAGCTGACCGACTTCGCCATCGCGGCGCTGTCGTCTTCTGTTTAGCTCGCCGACTTTACAGCAGAAAAAAAATAGTTTACAGCCTGGTGCAAAAAGTGATTTTGGTCTATATAGCTAATTTTGCACTTCATGGCAACTGGGGGGTGGGGGGGCTGTTTTTTATTTATTTATTTATTTATTTTTTTTATTTTTTTATTTTTTTTACACTCATCCGTTTAAATTATATTAAGTTCATTCATTTCATATCAGAACCATAACATCTCTCAGTGTTCAGACACTGGTGTAGTGAGCAGCTAAAGTGTGTGTGTGTGTGTGTGTGTGACGGGTCTCTGTGGGCGGATGGGCCGAGCGCCGGCTCTCATACACAGATTCCCACAACCCTTCCGAATGGTTGAGCAATCGCTGTCCCAGCATGCCACCGCATCAGGAGTGCACGGTCCGACAGGAAGCGCACCCTCAGACCTGTCCCTGTTTCCACACACCTGATTAAAATAACAGCATAACGCTTCAGTGAAGTGACGAGTGAGGTCGAGCTCTACTTCTGTGCTGTAGGACACGAGACCTGCCTTTAGAAAGTGTGTCTTGTCTCGAAAGACGCCGCTGCTTTATCAGGGCCCCAGGAAGTTTGATTTGTTCCTCATTGCTGTTTTTTCCCCAAATTTATTTCTGGTTTTTACTAGTTTAACCTGTTAGCTGTCAGTCCAACTTTGAGCACAGACCTGAAAATGACATTTCCAACTTCCAGTTGTTTCAAATCTTGAATATTTTGGATATACTGTCTAATCAATTGAATTCTTAAAACTAATGTAATGTATTAAAATTAAAACAATAATGGCTAATTTGCATATGCATAGAACCGCATACTAAATGAGGCACAGGTGTAGAGTTACATTGAAGCTATTTTAAGGCATGAAGTTTTTTTTTTTCCAAGGAAAAAACTTTTAAATGTGTAATTTTGGTGATTTAAAGATGAGTTTTAAGGGATAAAACAGGGACTGTAACAATTTAGTTTCTCAATATTAATTAGATTTGCCATCTTTGGCTAACAAAATGCTCCACAGCAGAGTAGCGAGCTGAGAGTACCAAACGCCTACAGTATTTGATTCAGTGTCCAGCCCTACTTTTGATTTATTCATCTGACTTTAGTGACATTCTGCATTACACAGTAAATTCCTGTTTTCTGACTGGATTCTGCAGTGTTTTTTAGGGATGCACCGAATATTCGGCCACCGAAAATTTTCGGCCGAAAATGGCCCAAAAGTGCATTTTCGGTTTTCGGCCGAAAGACTTTTATCACCGAAACAATACGGCCGAAATGTTGTGATGACGCAAACAGCAGACACCGCGACCTGCACGTGCTTGTCTGAAGCAACATTACATATCTGCGGTGTGGACGTATTTAAATATATCTAAGAGTGACCCACGGACAGCGATTTTCAAAACACAGACATCCCAAGTCTTCCGGAAGTTCCGGGAGTCTCCCGCGTATTGATACCGGCTCCCTAATGCCCGCAAATTAGTTTAAATCTCCCGGAATCGCGAGCGAGCATGAGCGCGCATACGTAGCGCGCGCGGCAGAGAGAGGGAGCGAGAGACCTTTGCGTGTGTGTGCAGAGCAGCCGTCATTTCTCAGAGGTTTACCTGAGCTGTTTATGGTTTTTGCAACTCACGTCCATGAGCATATAACTGCAGATATTATTTTGGGCTATGGCAGTATTGACCTAAATGCACTTTGTTTTTATGAGAGAACATTTCATTTTTAAACCTTTCTCCAGGCCAGTAGGCTTTTACATTATTATTTAATGTACACATGAGTGGGGTCAAGTTAAACATTTAATTTTATACTTTGCAAATGCTAAATAAATATTTGCATAAAATTTTAATGGATTTATTCTTTGAAACTTTAATATTAATTTATGCAATTGCAATGCCTTGATTTTAGTAAACTTAGTACACAGTCATAGCCATAAATGCAATGGTACTAACAATAATTGGCATAATTTCTTTCGGTGTTTCGGTTTTCGGCCTTGGTTTCCTCTTTTTCGGTTTTCGGTTTCGGCCAAGAATTTTCATTTCGGTGCATCCCTAGTGTTTTTGCGTAGGGCTGCGGTTTCTGACGTGTGTGTCTGTGTGAAGAGCGTGGCTCAGTCTCTGATGTGGCCAACAGTATCACGTTAATGATCAGTCGATGGATGATGTCAGCTGTAACGCATGGAGACGGCAGTGTCCACAGGGAGCGTCAGGAAAAACATCTCTCCTCCCGAAGGAACACCCCAGAGACCCCGACCGCATCATGACGGGACTCGAGCTGATTCTGTGTGCCGGCTCTGATCGACCCACTCTCTCTCTCTGTGTTTCATAATGTGATTGGCGTTGTGTTGTTCCTGTGTAATCTCCTGATGTTGGGATCAGATGGGAGGCCAAACTGATGACATGAACATTTTCAACACTGTTTTTTTTTCTTTTCTGCACCCAAAAACACGGGACAGATGGCAGCGCAGATTACATCCAGCATAATGTTTTCAAGCGTTTGCTCATGGGATGGTTTTCCATTAACAAATGACTTGTTTTTCTCATGTACTTCCTTATTAGTAGCAGGTGGGTGGCCGAAATGTGTGAGTTCAGATAGTTGAGAAATATAATGAATAAAGTCCTTTTATAAAGCAGGTGAAGTAAAGGATGCAGGTGAGCGTGAGTTAGTCGAGTCTCACCCGTCCTGATGCACGTCCTGTAATGTCATCTGGGCTTGTGCTCCTCACGGCTTTGGCTTGTGTTCTCGTGTTCTGGGTCGGATATCTGGAGTCCAGTCCTCTGCGGAGGCACGTGTGTCGGAGCGGTCCGGCTCGGATGGGTGGGAACGCCATGATGTCATGTTGTACGCGCTCCAGAACTGATCGAGTTCATCCAAACAGCTGGAAGCGTTCGGGCTGATGTGGTGATGTATGAGCTGCTCATGTGAAGGATCAGTGTGTGTGTGTGTGTGTGTGTTGTGATCTTCCTCTCTCATTGATCCGCTCAAGATGTGGACTGCACTCTTCACTAAACCTCACGCTTTACTCGCGCTGTGACGGTGGGGAAGGGTTGTAAACACAGAAAGCAATAGAAGTTAGGCTGAACTCTGGATCTACGCCAAGCTGAACTCTATTTCCACACACAGATGAATGTGCGCTCGTGTATCCGGCTCTGCGTGGAGGTTCTCCTGCCTCCTCGGTCGTCTTGGATGGGTTTTTTCCACTGAGCTCATGGCAGGGTCATTCTCGGGTCAATCTCGTGGGTCAAATGTTGTCACTTCCTGCCTCATTTCATTTATTTCTTTATTTTGCGGCCATGATGGCTATAAAGGCTGTCTGCGTGGGCAGCTCACTAGATTCTGAAGCAGAGACCACATTAAACTGAGTTCGCAGCACAGTTAGCTTGCCTAATGCCATCTCTTTCCAGGAGAAACTGGGGAAGTATGTACGATGGGACTTTATATTTAAAGTCCTGCCAACTGAAGTTATTTTCAGGTAAATATTTTCGGGAACACGTTATAATAACTGCACGCTATTAATCATTAGTTGAGCATTAGTAAACCGTTAATTCGTCATTTATAAAGCATTAATAGACATTAATAAGCAGTTTATAAATGCTTTATTCTTTATCTATAATGTGTTTAATAATTGTATTTTCATACTTTATTAATGATCAATTTATCATTTCTAAATGAAGTATTGCATTATTTACACACCGGTTATTTAGGAGTTGTCAGTGGGTTCATAAGATCACTTAGAAAGTGTAAGTAAATGATTAATAACCTGTTTAAATGCATATTATTATTCAGACATATAGTAATAGTTACTTAGTGTGTTAATAAATGCTGTATTAACATGTATTTCTACTGTAATTCAGGGTTAATTCAGGCAGTTATAAAGCATTTAGTAGTGGTCAGTTCACTGTGTTTGTGAGCTCATCTAAAGTGAGGACTAGTTATGCTTTTATAATGAGCAAATATGACCCTCAAATGTAAGAATAAGGGACAAAAAAATGCCCTATTATGACTGTCGCAATTTAAAGGGAAAAAAAAATAAGTGTTGATTTGATATAACTACATGAGCAGATCTAAAATATATCTTTTGTTGAGCACTATTACCAATCACACATGTTTCTGTTGACCAATCAGAGGCATTTAGATTAGTCAAGTCAAGTCAAGTCAAGTCATCTTCATTTATATAGCGCTTTTAACAATGTAGATTGTCTCAAAGCAGCTTTACAGAGATAAATGTATAATTTAACGTAAGATTGTTTTGGCTTTATAGCGGTTCTTTAATAAAGTTATTTTCCAGCTAAAGTTAGTTTTGATTGATTCGCTTCCGTCGCAACGATCATTTGTTTTTAAATTAGGGCCGCCAAGACGACACCATTCTCTCTACACAGACTTTAGCGAACCTGTGAGAAACGCTGATGGCGTTCAGATGCGCATTAAGAACGGGTTCTATAATTATGTGCGTTTGAATATATGTGTGCAGGTTTGGAATTCCCTACAAACCAAACCTAAACAAATTACTGGTGTTTCCTTATAGTTTTGATTCAGAATTTTATTTTATTTTATCAATTCGGGGTAGATACGCAAATTGAGTTTTCCCGACGACGCGTTATCTGTAGAGTGGGAAAGGGATCCTCCATAGGGAGAGACTAGTTGGCCCTTCAGCACTGCATTGACATCGGGTCCAGGCGAAGGTCCTTCATCAGATCTGGAAACGGCCTGGATCCGGCAGGCTGCGGGAAAACCTTGGGATAAACAAAGACACTAAAATTAGCGTAGATGCCATTCTTCTCATGATGTAACAAGTACATCAGGATTTATGGGAAGTGTTCCCGGTTCCGGCTGACCTAATCTATGCAGCCTAACATTGAATTATAGAAGTCTATAATGTATTATGTGAACGCTATGTCAAAGAGATGTGTCTTTAATCTAGATTTGAACTGACAGAGTGTGTCTGCTTCCCGGACAATGGTAGGAAGGCTGTTCCAAAGTTTTGGTGCTAAATAGGAAAAGGATCTACCGCCAGCAGTCGATTTAGATATTCTAGGTATTATCAACTGGCCGGAATTTTGAGATCGCAATAGACGTGAAGGAGTATAATGCGTTAAGAGCTCGCTCAAGTACCGCGGAGCTAAACCATTTAGTGCTTTGTAAGTAATCAGCAATATTTTAAAATTGATGCGATGTTTAATAGGGAGCCAGTGCAGTTTTGACAGAACCGGGCTAATATGGTCATACTTCCTGGTTCTGGTAAGAACTCGAGCTGCTGCGTTTTGGACCAGCTGCAGTTTGTTTATTAAGCGTGCAGGGCAACCACCCAGTAGAGCATTACAATAATCTAGCCTTGAGGTCATGAACGCATGGACTAATTGTTCCGCATTTGTCAATGAGAGCATATGACGTAATTTAGATATATTTTTAAGATGGAAAAATGCGGTTTTACAGATACTAGACACGTGACTTTCAAATGAAAGATTGGTATCAAAGAGCACACCCAGGTTCCTAACCGACGACGAAGACTTAACAGAGCAGCCATCGAGTGTTAGACAGTATTCTAGGTTATTACGTGAGGAAGTTTTTTGTCCAATAATTAGAATCTCTGTTTTTTCAGAATTTAGAAGTAGGAAATTACGAGTCATCCAGTTTTTTATATCAGCTATGCATTCTGTTAATTTAGTGAATTGGTAAGTTTCGTTAGGTTTTGAAGAAATATAGAGCTGAGTATCGTCGGCATAACAGTGGAAGCTAATTCCATGTTTCCTAATGATATCTCCTAATGGCAGCATGTACAGAGTGAACAGCAGCGGTCCTAGTACTGAGCCCTGTGGTACGCCATACTGAACTTGTGATTGATAAGACATCTCTTCATTTACTGCTACAAACTGATAACGGTCAGATAAGTATGATTTAAACCATGCTAGTGCAATTCCACTAATGCCAACATAGTTTTCTAGTCTATTTAAAAGAATGTCGTGGTCAATGGTGTCAAACGCAGCACTAAGATCGAGTAACACTAATAGCGAGACACAACCATGATCGGATGATAAGAGCAAATCATTTGTTACTCTAACGAGAGCAGTCTCAGTACTATGGTATGGTCTAAATCCGGACTGAAAATCCTCACAGATATCATTTCTTTCTAGAAAGGAACATAGTTGTGAAGATACTGCCTTTTCTAGTATCTTTGACAGAAAAGATAGATTCGAGATCGGCCTGTAATTGACTAATTCTGAAGGATCAAGTTGCATTTTTTTAACAAGCGGTTTAATCATAGCCAGCTTAAAGTTTTTTGGTACGTATCCTAGAGACAAAGAGGAATTAATGATATTAAGAAGAGGATCTATGACCTCTGGAAGCATCTCTTTCAGTAGCTTAGTCGGTATAGGGTCTAACATACATGTTGTAGATTTAGATGATTTAACGAGTTTAGTAAATTCTTCCTCTCCTATAGCAATGAATGAATCAAATTTTTCCTCAGGGAGACTACAATGCACTGCCTGATGCGATACTGTAGTAGACGGTTGCATAGTTATAATTTTATCCCTGATATTATCAATCTTATAAGTGAAGAAGTTCATAAAGTCATTACTGCTGTGCTGCTTGGAACCTTCTGTGTTTGAAGCTTTCTTTTTCGTTAGTTTAGCCACTGTTTCAAATAAATACCTAGGATTATGTTTATTTTCTTCTAATAGGTTTGAAAAATAAGCAGATCTAGCAGCTTTTAAAGCCTCTCTGTAAGCAATCGAGCTCTCTTTCCATGAAATGCGAAATACCTCTAATTTTGTTTTCTTCCAGTTGCGCTCCATTTTTCTGGCTGCTCTCTTAAGGGCCCGAGTGTGCTCGTTGTACCACGGCGTTGGATTATTTTTTTTAATCTTCTTTAAGCGCAAAGGAGCAACTGTGTCTAAAGTGCTGGAAAAGAGAGAGTTAAAAGTTTCTGTTGCAATATCAAGTTTTTCTAAGCTATCCGGGATGCTAAAATGATGAAACTGATCAGGAAGATTATTAATAAAGCAATCTTTAGTAGCAGAAGTGATAGGTCTAACATATTTGTAACACGGAGTCGGCTTTGCAGCCTTGGCTAAATGTAATTTACACGAGACTAGATAATGATCTGAGATGTCATCGCTCTGCTGCAGAATTTCAACGGCATCAACATCTATTCCATGTGATAATATTAGATCTAGAGTATGATTACGACGATGAGTAGGACCTGACACGTGTTGTCTAACTCCAATTGAGTTTACAATGTCTTTAAATGCCAATCCCAATGCATCTTTTTCATTATCGATGTGTATATTAAAATCACCAACAATTAGTACTTTATCTGCAGTCAATACTAACTCTGATAGAAAGTCCGCAAATTCTTTGATAAAGTCTGTATGGTGCCCTGGTGGCCTGTATACAGTAGCCAGCACAAATCTCAAACGTGATTTATCATTTTTACTATATATTTTTACATTAAGCACTAACACTTCAAAAGAATTATATTCGAAACTTGATTTCTTAGTGGTTTTGAAAATATTACTATAAATTACAGCAACACCACCCCCTTTGCGTTTAAGACGGGGTTCATGTTTATAACAGTAATCTTGCGGGGTGGACTCATTTAAAGTAATGTAATCGCTTGGTTTTAGCCAGGTTTCTGTCAAACACAGCACATCTAGGTTATTATCTGAAATCATATCATTAACAATGAGTGCTTTTGAAGTAAGCGATCGAATATTCAGCAACCCAAGCTTTATCATTTGCTCATCTGTATTATAGCTGTTTTTTATTTGTTGAACATCAATTAAATTTTTAACCTTAGATAGGTTTAAACATTTTTTGGATTTCCAAAATCGGGGATAAGACACAGTCTCTATATGATGATAGCTAGGTGAAAGAGGCTCTATGTGATGGGATTTATCTGACCTGGGTGACGCGAGGCCGCTAGCAGACGGTTGGTTTAGCCAGTCTGTCTGCTTCCTGACCTGGTGCCCAATTTGTCATGTTTGAGCTCTAAGACTATGAGCCATATTACTAGATAGAAGAGCAGCACCATCCCAGGAGGGATGAATACCATCTCTTTTCAACAGGTCAGGTTTGCCCCAAAAACTTTTCCAATTGTCTATGAATTCTATATTATTACACGGACACCACTCAGACAGCCAGCGATTCAGTGAACACAATCTACTAACTATCTCATCACTCCTGCGAACAGGAAGGGGGCCAGAGCAAATTACAGTGCCTGACATCGTAATTGCAAGTTCACACACCTCTTTAATATTAATTTTGGTGATCTCCGACTGGCGGAGTCGAACATCATTAGTGCCGACATGAATAATGATCTTAGAGAATTTACGATTAGCATTAGCCAGCACTTTTAAATTTGCTTTGATGTCAGGCGCTCTGGCTCCCGGCAAACATGTGACTATGTTCGCTGGTGTCTCTATTTTCACGTTCCGTGTGATCGAATCACCAATTACTAGGGCACAATCAACAGAATTCTCAGTGGGTGTTTCACTGAGCGGGGCAAATCGATTTGTTGTGGTAATCGGAACGGAAGAGTGGTTTTTTGATCCGCGACTAGAGCGATCCCTCACTGTCACCCATTTGCCCGGCTGCTCAGGCACTACTTCAGCTGGAACCGACTCATGTAAAGTGTTCACTATGCTAGGCGCATCCAAAATAGTATCTAAAGCTCTAGCACTCTTACTATCCTCAATTAAAGTTTGGATGCGTGTCTCTAATTCTGAAATCTTCTCTGTCAGCCTAACTGTCTCCTTACATTTATCACATATAAATCCTACATTGCCAACAGAGAAGTCTATGCTAAACATGTGGCATGAAGTGCAGGTGACAATAACAGGACAAGACATTACTCACCGTGTTTGTTGACTGATTATTACTTACCTGAGCTTTTATGAACTCAAAGGCGCGAGCGCGCGAGAGAAAAAATAAATAAATAAAACAGCTGAGCGCACGGGTGGCGCGTTAACAGGCTAGCAGTAGCGAATTAGCGTGTTGTGTTAGTAGTAACGGATGCTAGCGATGTCAATCTGAGATGTTGGGTAAGCTGTATTTAGTATAAACAACTACAAATTGTAGTAAATGATGGTTCAAAACAAAGAAATACGAGGCTAAGACGGAGCTTACAGCACCGAGGCAAACACACTCACAGCAGGCAGCGAGGCAGACAGGATTAGTCACGGCTGAAAACGCCAGATTTGTCAGTGTATGCACTCACTGTCCAGGCCTCCAGACCGAGACCGCGCCGGCGCGACCACAATGTTGACGAGCAGCGAATGCAAACAAAATGAAAGTGGAACGAAAATGCGCTACTTATTTATACGTTTATTAGTTCGGACCAACAACAGACAGAGCAGCGCCCCGAACCTGCCAGTCGCGGGCCGATTTGGATCACGGTCACGCAACACTGTTACTAGGAGATCCAGACTCTGGAGATCCAGTGAAGAAATCCATTGAATTCGCCTCAGAATTAATAACATCATCGCTACGAGATCCAGTGACAAACATTCTGATTCAGCGCAGAGTTCCCTGTTCTAAACCACAGATATCAGATCAAACAGCGCTGACCAGGAAACACTTACAGAAGGCTTTCAGTCCACTAATCAGCAACATTCACCATGGATTTAGGCTGATGTAGTAACTCTATCCATAACTATGGTATTGTGACAGAAATAGTCAAACGCTTACGGCGCTGATCCACTTGTCCGTGCGACACTTCTGTCGCGCCGCGCTCCACTATATTCCTATGGGTGACGTCAAGCGACTTTGTCGCGCCCGCAAAGCATTCCGGGAAGGCGGCGCTTCATTTGAAAAAATGCTGCGCGTCAAAAAGCTGGCCGATGCCCATCTTTATGCAAATGAATTCCGTCAGACGCGACGCGTCTATCCAATAGAAGTAGAGCATATGGAGACGGAGGGAAGTCTCTCGCAGGTCCTCTGTTCTGATACGCTACATTTCCCGCTGGGTCAAAACCACGCCCATAGCGGTAAACCCCCATCAACGTACCAATATGGGGAGGCGTCGCGACACCACGCGACAGTCGTGTCGGACAAGTGGATCAGCGCCGTTACAAGTACTACACATCTTGTTCCAGCACGTCAAAACTATAATATTATATAAATGTTATTTTTAATGTGATGATGACCAACACATTTTTTGTTCATCCTACAAAGATTGTCCTAAAACTAAAAAATGTAAGATGTAGGAAAACTCTTTTTTTTTAAACACTTATTTAAAAATAAAAATGACCATTGTAAACAGTAGGATGCTAATTGGCTATTTTGACTCAGGACTTAATATACATTTTGACTCGTTTTGCTTTTGAATTAATATTAAGACTTTATGAATGATAATAATTAAAGTCAGCCCCAGTGCTACCAGATTTGTTTAGTAGAACTCAGATGTTAGTCTGGAGCCCTGTGAACTTAAATGAAAACTGCACATTGTAATATCTGTACGTTAAGTCTATTTATTATTAAAGAATTTGTCAGTATTACAGTTATTTTGTGGGAAATTTGAATAATTGCATCGCAAGCTGATTTGAGGTGTGCTCCTACATTTCCTGCTTGCGCTCCTGAAATGTTCAGTCAGGGGCTCCAGCGCTCCTAGTAAATAAAGTTAGTCTGGAGCCCTGCTGTCTGAATTAGATATAATCAGCAATAATGATTTGTCCTTATTTCACAGTTCTGCCCTGTAATGTTGTATAATTCATATATCTGTTAGCCATTTACAACATGCAGTCATTATACGTGTGCCACCTTTGAGCAACACTACACCAGTGGTTCCCAGACGTCTTCTGCCGGCCCCCTTCATAGAGAAACTACATGCGCACACATAAAGACTCTCTCAGACATGACCTTGGATTGTAGGATTTGAAACATTGTAACTAATGCAGTTCTTCAGCCTCATCAGGCTTCTTCTGGCTCATCTTCATGCTGTCAGAAGCTGATGTTGTGACTCACGCAACACTGCGGTTATACAAAAATGTAAGTTTTATATAGAGTGTAGGGCTGTGCAAAAGTATCGATACAGCTAACTATTGCGATATTTCTCTTCACGATAGTGTATCGCTATTCCAACCTCCTAGTATCGCTATTTATTTCTTTTTTATTATCATGTTTTAAACAGATTTTAAACAGCGGCCGTATAGTGTGTGTGAAACCCCCGGCTTCAGGAGTACGGTGAACACTGGATGCGCACGCTGTGATCACGACTCGCAGATGAGTTATCAAAATATCAAATATCAAAAAATTGTGTAGAGCATAGTCAAGTCACCTTTATTAATAAAGCACACAGATTTTTTAAAAACAGCTTAAAAACCCAAGTTTGTTTAGCTTTACAGCAGCTCAAGAAGAACATAGAGCCTCAGTCCCTGTAGAGTAAGCTCACTACCATTCATTTAGGTTGTAAAAATCATCAGTTATTAATTTAGTTTATATATATATATATATATATATATATATATATATATATATATATATATATATATATATATATATATATATATATATATATATATATATATATATATATATATACCAGTCAAAAGTTTGGAAACATTACTAGTTTTAATGTTTTTGAAAGAAGTCTCTTATGCTCATCAAGCCTGCAGTAAAAAAAAACAAAAAAAAAACAAAACAGTAATATTATGAAATATTATTACAATTTAAAATAATGGTTCTCTTTTTTAATATATTTTAAAATGTAATTTATTTTTGTGATGCAAAGCTGAATTTTCATCAGCAAGTACTCCAGTCTTTGGTGTCTTATGATCCTTCAGAAATCACTCTAATATGATGATTTGATACTCAGTTATTATCAATGATGGAAACAGTTGTGCTGTTTAATATATTTTTTTGGAATACTTTTTTCAGGATTCATTGATGAGTAAAACGTTAACAGCATTTATTCATAAAAACAGCATTTATTCAAAATAAAAACATTTCTAACAATATAAATCGTTACCATCACCTTTTATCAATTTAACGCATCCTTGTTGAATTAAAGTACTAATTTCTTAAAAAAAAAAAAACAGTTATTGTTCCCAAACTTTTGAACGGTAGTGTATATTGTTACCAAAGATTTCTATTCTAAATAAATACAGTTCTTTTTAACTTTTTATTCATCAAATAATCCTGAAAAAAGTATCTCAGGTTATAAAAAAATATTAAGCAGCACAACTGTTTCCAACATTGATCATAAATCAGCATATTAGAATGATTTCTGAAGGATCATAAGACACCAAAGACTGGAGTACTTGCTGATGAAAATTCAGCTTTGCATCACAAAAATAAATTACATTTGAAAGTATATTAAAAAAGAGAACCATTATTTTAAATTGTAATAATATTTCATAATATTACTGTTTTTTTTTTTTTTTTTAACTGCAGGCTTGATGAGCATAAGAGACTTCTTTCAAAAGCATTAAAAATAGTAACGTTTCCAAACTTTTGACTGGTACTGTATATGTGTGATGTCATCGTCCAGCTCAGTTCAGTTCTCATATAATAGTGTCAGTCAGGCAGATCGATAATATTGTTGAATATTAACCATACTGACTTTCAGTTTTATGAATGTTTAATTTAATGCACTTAATTTTTTATTTACAATTACAGTCACTTGCAGTTTTACGTGTTTTTTTTTAATTGTGCCATTTACATTTTTATTTAAAAGTGTTTAAAGTGTGACACACAGACCAGAATACCTCCGCTGGTACTGCAAGTCTCTTCACCTCTATTATTATTTTACATGTTTGATTTAAAAAAGTAAAGTATTGCAATATATCGCAAACTGTATGGTATCGCGATAGATCGTGTCGTGACACATGTATGATGATATCCAATCGTGAGGCCCTTGCCAATACCCAGCCCTGCCTTGAGGTTATGACCCTGATAATGCTATAAAACCAGATTAGATTTTGTATTTCCTTACTCCAATTATTAATATTGCTGTGATGATGTAAATGCTGACCAGTTTTCCACCAGTAGAGTGAAAATGTAATAAATCTGGTGTTAAATATGCTTGTATTAAACCTCCTTTAGTTGATATCAAGCAGGCTCTTGAAGTTTAGAAATGTTTGATTAATGAAGTAATTTGATATGAGAGAGTGATTTTTCTCCGTGTTGATTTGAAGACTGTGAGGGACTCTTCCTCCACACACACACACACACACACACCACTGATGAAACGCTCCTCAGTCCAGGCCGAATGTGCATGTTTCTAACGCTCGATGAATAATTCATACTCACTATAGTGGAGTGTATTCAGGGATGTTTCCAGTTTATTTAAAACTCGTAAACGAGGGCGATTAGTTCCAGCCCAGCGGGTGGTATCACAGATTCAGTGTGTGTGTGTGTGTGCGGCCCTCTGCATTCAGCGCTGACCTTCTTTTATTGCTGCTGAGTTGACATGACACTAAGTGCATGCGTAACCAGGAACTGCCCGTCTCCATAGCAACCCTGAGCCCTGGCAACCGAAGGGGCAGCAGGCGGAAAAACCCACGAAGTCCATGAGGAACAGTTTGTGTTCGAGCTGTCAAACACTGGCCTTGCTGGTTCGTGAGTAGGGTTGGGTATCGTTTGGGCTTTTTCGGTACCGGTGCCAAATCGATACTCTCAAAACGGTACCGGTGCCAGAACCGATACTTAAAAAACAAAAAGAGAGCCTCCGAACGATGGTGAATAACATTAAATTCTTAACTGAAATATGTAAATATATAAATATAAGTAGTCTAAAACAAAACACAACAAATGTACATAACAAATTCACAATAAAACCTAAGCCACCTAACCCAAATACAGTAATTTAACAGTAAATAACACTACAGGACTAATAACAGCAAAGTCTGTATTCTTGGTATGCTTCAAACACAGCAGTTGTGATAGGCTATAACAGTCTCGCTCTCGCCAGCCAACGCAGATGTGAATTTAGAAGACGATCATGTGATCTGAACAGTGAGCACCCCAGTGTGAGCGACCGTATGCGTGAAAGGGTTAACTAGCGATCACATGCGGTGATGATGCTTGCGTCGTCTCGGAGAAGAGGGCAGATGTTCAGCCGACCGCTGAGGCTTTCAGTGCCGCCGAAATCTGCGTTTGGATTCGGTCCGGTTACTGGTTACATACCGGTGCCCGTGTCCGGTACCCAACCCTTTTCAGGAGTGGATGATGCTTAAAGATGAGGCAGCTGTCGTCATGGGCAACAGGTCACGTGATGCTGAAATGTTGATATAGGGCTCATTCAGGGTCCATTTAACCTGCCGAATGTGGAGATCCAGGCGGAGTCTAGATGTGTCCCAAGTGAAGCACCATGTACTCGAGTGTGTGAGTGAGTGAGTGAGTGTGTGAGTGAGTGTGTGAGTGAGTGTGTGAGTGAGTGAGTGAGTGAGTGAGTGAGTGAGTGAGTGAGTGTGTGAGTGTGTGAGTGTGTGAGTGTGTGAGTGTGTGAGTGAGTGAGTGTGTGAGTGAGTGAGTGTGTGAGTGTGTGAGTGTGTGAGTGAGTGTGAGTGAGTGTGTGTGAGTGAGTGTGAGAGAGTGTGAGAGAGTGTGTGTGAGTGAGTGTGTGAGTGTGTGAGTGAGTGTGTGAGTGAGTGTGTGTGTGAGTGAGTGTGTGAGTGAGTGTGTGAGTGAGTGTGTGAGTGAGTGTGTGAGTGAGAGTGTGAGTGAGAGTGTGAGTGAGTGTGTGAGTGTGTGAGTGTGTGAGTGTGTGAGTGAGTGTGTGAGTGTGTGAGTGAGTGTGTGAGTGTGTGAGTGAGTGAGTGTGTGAGTGAGTGTGTGAGTGAGTGAGTGTGTGAGTGTGTGTGTGAGTGAGTGTGTGAGTGAGTGTGGTGAGTGTGTGAGTGTGTGAGTGAGTGAGAGTGTGAGTGTGTGAGTGTGTGAGTGTGTGAGTGTGTGAGTGTGTGAGTGTGTGAGTGTGTGAGTGTGTGAGTGTGTGAGTGTGTGAGTGTGTGTGTGTGTGTGAGTGAGTGTGTGAGTGAGTGTGTGTGAGAGTGAGTGAGTGAGTGAGTGTGTGAGTGTGTGAGTGTGTGTGAGAGTGAGTGTGTGAGTGAGTGTGTGAGTGAGTGAGTGAGTGAGTGAGTGAGTGAGTGAGTGAGTGAGTGAGTGAGTGAGTGAGTGAGTGAGTGAGTGAGTGTGTGAGTGTGTGAGTGTGTGAGTGAGTGTGAGTGTGTGTGAGGTCTGATTGCCTCTCCTGTGATGGTTGAGTGCAGGGAGTGCCCAACATTTCATCTTTTCCCGGGTAATTGCATCATCCCGGTGTTTGAAGTGCACCTTTTCCCTTTTGAATTGTCAGTGTGAACACACTACTCGCACTATTTATTAATAGTGCATAAATATGCAAATTGAGATTAATCTTTTTTTTTTTTTTTGCACAAAAATTCTATTCCATTTTTTCAAAGTCTCTTAATGGAGCCGATATTTTGTATGCAAATGAGCTGTTGTAATTGTGTAACCTCTGTGCTCCTCTTAATGTCAGCATGGAGTCCGTTAACCAGATCATGTTCTTACAACATCTTCACAATCTTTCAACAACCGTCTGCTGACATCATCAAGGCCGAGTGGGAGGGTGTGAACAATATTAACCAATAAATATCATAATCCGCTTTTTATAATCCATGACCTGTGTAGTAGTGTTAGTGTGTGTGTGTGTGTGCTGGAGTCCTCTTGTGGATGTCATGTTTATGAAGTCTTAGGTGAGCTTGATCACACATGAACGAGTTACACACACTCTCCTCCCCACAGTGTCCGACAGCCCAGTTTACTTCCGCATGAGTGTGTGTGGTGACACTGCTGACCCAAACCATCTGTCCTGATGAGCCTGTGTGTGTGTGTAGTTTACACACTGAGTCTCGACGTGCAGCTGTGAGCATCTGTACACCACAAGCACTTATGTACAGTATGCATGAAATGTTTGAAATAAACATGCAACATAGTGACTGAAATGGGTATGAAGTGCTCATGACTGCTTCAGTGTGTGTGTGTGTGTGTGTGTGAGTGTGTGTGTGTGTGAGCAGACCAGCACAGTAAGAGCCTCTCTCCAGCTGCCGTCAGGTGACTTTAATCACTTCTGTTATTGCCGTCACAAGACTCAGATCTTCTGGTGAAGTGAGCCGGACAGGAGATGAGCTGGTAATGCAGTTACTGACGCGCTGTAGTCTGACCTCATGACGGCTCATGAAGCTGCTGCTGCTGCTGAACACTTGTGGTGTTTTGCTGTGGGCGGGAACTAAAACTAGAAACCAGTCAAATGTAACTCAAGTTGTTACAGTCACAGAAACTCAGACGTGCGCACAGAAGTTTAATGTGTTGTGAGTGTATTGTCATACTCAGGGGGTTTACACTGATCTTGAGAGTGTGTGTGTGTGTGTGTTTGAAATGAACCCGCTGGATCTTTCAGATCACATTCCTGTGGATGTCCGGCAGTAAAGCAGGCCAACACACACACACACACACACACACACACACACACACACACACACACACACACACACACACACACACACACACACACACACACACACACACACACACACACACACGCCATCTGTCCGAGTGCAGTGATGATTCAGATGAGGGGACGTCAGCTGACCGGAGCACTGGGTTATGTGCCGCTCATGATGCTGTGTGCATTATTGCTCGAGAACGTCTTGTGATGAAACGGGGGTTTATTTGTAAGGCAGACAAAGGTTTACCATGTTTTACCATTATTTACCATAGTTTACTATTATTTACCACGATTTACCATAGTTTATCATGCTAACATGATGCTAGCAACATGCTAATAATGCTAGCATGATGTTTACCATGATTTACTAAGGTTTTTAGCAAGAAGCTAACATGATTAGCATGTAGCTAGCATTTTGCTATGGTTTTCACTACACGTTATCAATCCGGAAGTTGGCCATTTTGGAGGCACTGAACGTAAACAGTGCCACTGAACGGAACGGACTCGCAGATTTGGCTGATTATTGCTGCTGGAAAATGGTCGAGTTTTGGACTGTTCTCATCGGTCACACCGGGAAAAAACATTTTGAGTTCTTTAGACTGTCAGAAGTTAAAGAGAAGAGTGCAAAAAGCTGATGAAAGAAGGCGTTTGAGGTTGAGAGAGGCACAGCATCAGCCACATGTGTAAATGAAGCGTTAGCTATGGCTAAAGTGTTGACGTAAAGTAGTTAGCTATGGCTACATTCACACTGTCAGTCCAAATCCGATTATCTTTGTATCCGATTGGAAGATGATCTAAAATGACGTCCACACTGTGTATCGCAACTGTTCAGATCTGATGTGTGTGTCCACGCAGCTCTTTGACAGTACGGCAGTGATGTTGTGTTGATGGAGGGGTTTGCATTTGCAATAGAGATGTTGTCTTATTTAAACTGTACAGCATGGAGATGTGTATCCGCCGCGCTGGACGACTGCGCGTGTATCCGCCGCGCTGGACGACTGCGCGTGTATCCGCCGCGCTGGACGACTGCGCGTGTATCCGCCGCGCTGGACGACTGCGCGTGTATCCGCCGCGCTGGACGACTGCGCGTGTATCCGCCGCGCTGGACGACTGCGCGTGTATCCGCCGCGCTGGACGACTGCGCGTGTATCCGCCGCGCTGGACGACTGCGCGTGTATCCGCCGCGCTGGACGACTGCGCGTGTATCCGCCGCGCTGGACGACTGCGCGTGTATCCGCCGCGCTGGACGACTGCGCGTGTATCCGCCGCGCTGGACGACTGCGCGTGTATCCGCCGCGCTGGACGACTGCGCGTGTATCCGCCGCGCTGGACGACTGCGCGTGTATCCGCCGCGCTGGACGACTGCGCGTGTATCCGCCGCGCTGGACGACTGCGCGTGGAGCTGCAGAACTGGAGGAGGCTGGGATGCACAACTCTTTACACGCGCCGGTTTCAAAATACGTTTCCAAAATAATAATGTTCTGCTCGTCCGGCACTTTGCAGCGACACAGCCTTGTTTCGGCAGCGCCTCTCAGCATGTTCCCTATAGCAGCGTCTGACGTTTGCATTTTACGTGGCGTGAGAAAGTCACATAAACCACACGAAATTCAGACTGAAGTGGATTTCCTGATATGTGATTTGAATAGGATTTCTAACCTCATAATGATGTAGCTTGAAACGGATTTCATGTGCCGACAATCTGAACGCAGCCGATGGCGGGATTAGAAATAGAAGGAAGAAGTGCAGTAAGGGCTAGAGAAGCTAGCTCGTTCAGATCTTTACCACATATTAGGCTAACTTAAGTTTGTCAAAATTTCGCGCTCTTTCCTGCTTACTAAGTCCTTCTCTAGATGATTTCACAGCTTCCATGATTTATTAGATTAAGTATTTTTAAGTATTTAAGTATATCATGTTAAATCAATGGTAAATATTGCTAAATTTACTAAAAACTACCATTGATTTACTAAAAACATGCTAACATGATGCGTTAATCAGCTAGCATCATGTTACTAAATCATGATTTACAATTCATTTACCATTTACAAAATGTTACATATTTTAGCATGTTGATAGCAAGAAGATTGATTTACTACAGTTGATTTAACAATGATATAACAATTGAAGATTGATTTACTATACCATGATATACCATGATATATTGATTTACTATATCTAGTATGATTTACTATGATTCTAGCATGATTTACCATAGTTTACCATGATTTACCATGTTGCTAGCATGATGCTAGCCTGTGTTCACGGTCAGCTTCTTTACTGATATATGCATCACGTCATGGCGATAAATTATCGCCACTACCGATTTCTTGCCATCATGATTGGCTGAGCTGATCCTGATCAAGCTTTGTATAAGCTCACGGTTAACCCCTTACACCCTGAAGGCACACTTGAAGAACGTCTCACATGTGTAAATGCCACAGAGCATACAAGTATTTATAAGTAGTAGAATAAGTGAAGATGTGCGGTGAATCCAGAGCTGTCTGAGTGATCGTCCAATCCCAGCGCTCCAGCAGTAACACAGTGTCTGATTGGTCTCTGCACACCCGAGACCCAGTTTCCACCGGTTCAACATTTGAGATGACGTTGGAAAACACTTCCGCGAAGTGCGATAGCTTTAGCGAGCAGCTAATGTCCCTCCGTGAGGATTGTCTCAAGAATTGCGCGTGATGTTGAAATGACACAACCTGCTACAAATAAAAATGTGCTATTAATGCGGTTTACTAATGTTCCGTGACGTTACAAAGCAGAACGTGGCTCAGAAACCCCATCTGTGCCGTTTACAAGTGCGTCAGTGGCGACTTTCTATGGTTTTGCTTCATATAATTGTGATTGGTTCGTGAGATCTACCGATCGAGTCATAGAGTGTGATCATCTGCGATCGGTTGGACCATCACTACTGTGTTTAGCTGACACTACGTTTGGTTTGCAGCTTACCTGGCGAGTGTTAAAGTGTGTTCTGTATAGAGCATTAATGAAACTCGGACATGCTTCATCTGCCATGTGACGGTCACGTGACCTACCAGCATCAGTTGTTTCACTGTCAATCACAGATCCTCTCCTGTGGCCTTGTGGGACAGTGAAGTGTCCATCAGATGCGTCTCAGTGGAAGCAGAGGGTCATCATGGGACTGTTCTCCTGCTGTTTATGTAATGGGACGAGCTACTCTGGCGTATGGTGTTCACCACTATAGTGGAGGAGTGTGTGATGTGGGACACAGCGGCTCTCTTCTGTGTCTTACGGTCTCTGTTTCATACGTTGTGCAGATCATCTGGCTTCTCCCCAACACACAACCTGCTGCTTTTCACTTTATGAAAAGTTTCCTTTTATGAGTTTCCTGATGGAAGCGTCTGACGGTGTGTTTGCTCAGAGACGGTTCAGAGCTCTGTTGTCTCCTGTGTGCTTATCATGGGAAATGTTTGCTTTAAAAGCTTTAGTCACACACACACACACACACACACACACACACACACACACACACACACACACACACACACACACACACACACACACACACACACACACACACACACACACACACACACGGCATCCAGTGCATTAAATGTCATTCATAAAGCTATCACACAATAGATGCAAATCCAGAACACCTGCCACACACACACACCTGCTACACACACACACACCTGCTACACACACACACACCTGCTACACACACACACACACACACACACACACACACACACACACACACACACACACACACACACACACACACACACACACACACACACACACACACACAGAGTGCCAGTAGTGTTTCTCCTGTCATGACCAGGCTTGATCGGGCTTCATCAGAGCGTCCGCTGGGACTTGAGGAGTTGATCCGAGTCAGGAGACGCTCCGCTGCTCATCTCCCATCATACCACCAGTTAACTTCAACATTTAACACATTTTAAACCATTTCAGCTCAAAACTCTCTTTCAGAAACCAGCGAGTGTTTGAAATGACTTATTTGCGATCTGATGGGGATTATGATCACAGTGTGAGGCAGAAATATATTTATATGCGATGCTAAAGAACCATTGCCATAATATAAATACATTTACATTTATTCATTTTGCAACTTACAAATGAGGAATACAGTAAGCATTCATCGTGAAGAGGCAAATAAACACAAGAAGTGCTCAAAATACAAAGTTTCAGACGCTGCTTAGACTATCATCAAGCCAGAACAGTTATTGATAAATATTGATGAACATATGATTAGAAAATACCTGAGACTGCCTGAAGAACGTAAACACATATGATTATAATCGTGTATTTATTTGGTTGTGTTTCATCTTTCTCTTCCCTGTCCCTTGTTGCTCCTGCCTCCCTGTATGTCATAAATCATATTCTCCGGTGAACTCATAACTCCCGTCTTCTTCCCATGAGCCTCTGTTGCTCTGACTGAAGGGATAACCGCTTAGAGAGACCGGAGAGATCGCTCAAACCTCCTCACATCGCATCGTTTCCTGGAAGATTAATAGAAATGTGACATACAATATGATCTAGTATTTCTCTGAATGTGTGTGCGCCTTTGGTCTTAATGGACTTGTGTTGTGCATTGCTGTGATCAAACGGCACGGCTGAATAAGTAGGCTATGTGGAATATTGCTGGTTTGTTTGTGCACGCCCGATCTAGTGATATTTCAGTCAGCTGGTGAAGCGGTGTGTGTTTAAGAGCGTGTTTTAGGGCAGCGGATCTAGATAACCATCAGGACACATGAGGCCACAGTGTTTCACATGTGGTGTCTGACATGCTCAGCGTTCTCTGCTGTGGGACTGCTCTAGGGGTGTAGCGATGCCCTCATGTCACGATTCAATACACATCACGACACTGAACTCACAATATTACTGCGATACTCCAAGACACATGATAAAAGGATAACCAATAAAATGTTACTGTTGATTAAAATGCTAGATTTGTTGTTACATAGTGTGTGTAAATGAACAGGCTTGGACTTGGTGCTGAAACCCAAAGCAAAGGACAATAGAGACGCCAGAATAACTATATTCATGATTCTGAAGATGAAAATACTGAAATATTTGGATGAATATGTTTGCACTCTTTCACTGACTAGATATATTTGGTTTTAGAAACGGGTGGTGTGTGTTGGAGACTGACTGACTGATACACACGGGGGGGTGTGTGTTGGAGACTGACTGACTGATACACACACGGGTGGTGTGTGTTGGAGACTGACTGACTGATACACACACGGGGTGGTGTGTGTTGGAGACTGACTGACTGATACACACACGGGGTGGTGTGTGTTGGAGACTGACTGACTGATACACACACGGGGTGGTGTGTGTTGGAGACTGACTGACTGATACACACGGGTGGTGTGTGTTGGAGACTGACTGACTGATACACACGGGGTGGTGTGTGTTGGAGACTGACTGACTGATACACACGGGGTGGTGTGTGTTGGAGACTGACTGACTGATACACACACGGGTGGTGTGTATTGGAGACTGACTGACTGATACACACACGGGGTGGTGTGTGTTGGAGACTGACTGACTGATACACACACGGGGTGGTGTGTGTTGGAGACTGACTGACTGATACACACACGGGGTGGTGTGTGTTGGAGACTGACTGACTGATACACACACGGGGTGGTGTGTGTTGGAGACTGACTGACTGATACACACGGGTGGTGTGTGTTGGAGACTGACTGACTGATACACACGGGTGGTGTGTGTTGGAGACTGACTGACTGACACATGGGTGGTGTGTGTTGGAGACTGACTGACAGATACACGGGTGGTGTGTGTTGGAGACTGACTGACTGATACACACACGGGGTGGTGTGTGTTGGAGACTGACTGACTGACAGACACACGGGTGGTGTGTGTTGGAGACTGACTGACTGATACACACACGGGTGGTGTGTGTTGGAGACTGACTGACTGACAGACACACGGGGTGGTGTGTGTTGGAGACTGACTGACTGATACACACACGGGGTGGTGTGTGTTGGAGACTGACTGACTGATACACACGGGTGGTGTGTGTTGGAGACTGACTGACTGACACATGGGTGGTGTGTGTTGGAGACTGACTGACAGATACACGGGTGGTGTGTGTTGGAGACTGACTGACTGATACACACGGGTGGTGTGTGTTGGAGACTGACTGACAGACACACGGGGTGGTGTGTGTTGGAGACTGACTGACTGATACACACACGGGTGGTGTGTGTTGGAGACTGACTGACTGATACACACGGGTGGTGTGTGTTGGAGACTGACTGACTGATACACACACGGGGTGGTGTGTGTTGGAGACTGACTGACTGATACACACACGGGTGGTGTGTGTTGGAGACTGACTGACTGATACACACACGGGTGGTGTGTGTTGGAGACTGACTGACTGATACACACACGGGTGGTGTGTGTTGGAGACTGACTGACTGATACACACACGGGGTGGTGTGTGTTGGAGACTGACTGACTGATACACACACGGGTGGTGTGTGTTGGAGACTGACTGACTGATACACACACGGGTGGTGTGTGTTGGAGACTGACTGACAGACACACGGGTGGTGTGTGTTGGAGACTGACTGACTGACAGACACACGGGTGGTGTGTGTTGGAGACTGACTGACTGATACACACACGGGTGGTGTGTGTTGGAGACTGACTGACTGATACACACACGGGTGGTGTGTGTTGGAGACTGACTGACTGATACACACACGGGGTGGTGTGTGTTGGAGACTGACTGACTGATACACACGGGTGGTGTGTGTTGGAGACTGACTGACTGATACACACGGGTGGTGTGTGTTGGAGACTGACTGACTGACACATGGGTGGTGTGTGTTGGAGACTGACTGACAGACACACGGGTGGTGTGTGTTGGAGACTGACTGACTGATACACACACGGGTGGTGTGTGTTGGAGACTGACTGACTGATACACACACGGGTGGTGTGTGTTGGAGACTGACTGACTGACAGACACACGGGTGGTGTGTGTTGGAGACTGACTGACTGATACACACACGGGTGGTGTGTGTTGGAGACTGACTGACTGACTGACAGACACATGGGTGGTGTGTAGCTCTGGATCCTGATTAGTTTTGACAGCTTGTGTTGATTTGTTATCTGCAAGCATTGCAGTTTGGGGATTAGTACACACACACACACACACACACACACACACACACACACACACACACACACACACACACACACACACACACACACACACACACACACACACACACACACACACACACAGCAGGCTGAATGGCATTAACAATTGTGAGCCAACTCTGTGTGTTACTCGTGATCCGCAGCTGAACCTTCACATGGAGATCTGAAACTGAACATGTTGTGAGTTCTTGTGTTTAATGAAGACACGTTAAATAAAATGAATAAGTGTTTTTCTTTCAAAAGAACAAAAGTCTTCCTGAGCCCAGACTCCAGGGCCGTTGCTCTGATGCTCGTGGACACGCATCACATGTGCGTTTGAGGACGTGCCCCACACGTGATGATGTCATGCATGCTTTCTCTTTCTCACAGCATATTTGCTGTTGTCTTTCATCAGTGGTTTTCCCCTGGCCGCCTCTCTGGTGTGTGTGTGTGTGTGTGTGTGTGTGTGTGTGTGTGTTGTAACAGCTGTGTGCTCTCTGAAACTCCCAGCATGTTTGACTGGTCCTGGTGCGATCTTGAGGGAACGTTGTGATCATGATGAACCTGAGATGTGTATGTGTGTGTGTGTGTGTGTGTGTGTGTGTGTGTGTGTGTGTGTGTGTGTGTGTGTGTGTGTGTGTGTGTGTGTGTGCGCAGTAGATCTCAGTCAGGGCAGCGCCATAATTAATTTTTGGACGGGAATGAAAACAAGGCTGGGAGGGACTGAAGTACAATGTGTTCAGTGGATTGAACTGTTGTTTAACAACATACCAGTTGTTCAGTATCTTTCCAAAACCTTTCAGTATTCAGAAACTCCATGAAACCATGTTGAAAGTTGTGTGTTGTGAAGATGATGTAATGCAGGAGGAGCCTTATACATCTCATGCCATTGCAGAGAGAGACTGGAAGAGGACTGTGTTTTCATCCACACATGACGTCCACCCTGATCCAGCTCTATAGTCACTAGGGCTTCGGGCGGCACGATTAATCGCCAGTGACATGAAATCACGCTTAAACCGATTTGGCTCAGTGCGATTTTGAAGATGTGAATGTGCAGCTTGTCAGTGACGTACGGCTCTGTGGTCCGTAGTAAACGCTGCTCCACCTGAATTTTTCAGAAATACTGTATTCGAATATTTGGGCTCATAAAAATCGAATATTCGTTTATTTAAATTAGGCTACGTGTAACGAGAAAGCCGTTATTTTTTTAAGTTACGTTTTTTTTTTTGTCACCATTTCTGAGCAAGCTTACAGTAAGGCAATATACACATCAAGCTTACTATATATCTTAACGTTTTCTTTTAGTTGAAAACATTAAACAATGTGTAAACAAAAAATATAAAGAACAATATTAGTGTTTATATTGTTTCTTGTTGAGAAAAACAATAAGTCGACGGCTGTTTGGATTTCATGTGGTTTCTCATTGTGGTGGTGATATTACCATAACTCAGTTTCATTAATTAATTTGATTAAAAGTACTTTCATTTTGTAATATAATTTTGATCTAAGTAATTCCAAACTTCGCGAGGCAGACGACAACATTATGTGATCAAATACCATCCACTTGTTCAACACGCTCCACAGCGCCACCCAGTGCATTTAATTATAACTGCGAGTCAGTGATAAGGATTTATCATGGACTCACTGCATTAACGGCCAGCAAAGCAACGTAGTAAAGTTCGAATAGTATTTTATTTTTCGAATAATAATTAAACATTGAATATTCGAAAATTTGAATATGCGTGCACATCCCTACCTGAAAGCACTGCGAGTTTGACTGGCTTATAACTAGGGGCGGGACGACATATCCATTGGGAAATTTTGAGTTGTCCTCCTCTGTGTGATACAAGAATCGATACGCAGGCGCCAAATATCGATATTTTAGTTAATAAAGTAATAAGGCGCTCTATAGATTTCCCTGCGAGCATTCATTGCTACTTCATGGCTCCTCAAGGTGGCTCTCAAGTATCAACACATAAACGTGAATATAAGTTAACTAGCCTAAGAAAGAGTTTATAATGTGATGGCGGACAGCAGTGTGAGTAAAATAATAGATGCCCAAACCACGTTTAAGTCCAAATTCTGGATTCACTTCGGCTTTTATACCATTGATTGGACAAACATGTTGTAAATGGACATATAAGCGCTTGGTGAAGAGCGTCAAAGATGTCCATTTACAACATGTGTTTGAAGTGTTGATCATTGTAGCCAATCACAGACATGTTGAGTGCGTGAACACAACGGCCAATCATTTTTTACCTTTGACAGCACTAGTAGATTTAATGTAGTAACGCTATGCTACTGTAACCATGGTATTGTGGCTGAAATAGTCAAATGTTTTTATATGATTCATTTAAGGGCTCGTACAACCTTTTGAGAGTGAAATTCAAGGACTTTCAAGTGCTTCACACAACTTTCTCCAGCATTTCAAAGCTCTAAATGTGAATAATTGCATTGCAGGACGATTTAAGGTGTGCGTCAACACTTAGCCTACTGCTTGTGCTCCTAACATTTCCAGTAAGAGTAAGTAAGATTTTCAGTATTGATTTCGACTGATATGAGAAATGTTATCAGGGCTCAAGACCAAATTGTTACTAGTAAAACAATTTGGTCTTGAGCCCTGATGACATTTCTCATATCAGTGGAAATCAATACCTGCAGAATCCTGGATTTAAACCTGGTAAAATGTGCAGGATGGGAGTTATTCACTCATTTGACTGTTGCAGTGTTGCATGAGCGCTGCTTTGAGCTTGTGTGTGTGTGTGTGTGTGTGTGTGTGTGTGTGTGTGTGTGTGTGTGTGTGTGTGTGTGTGTGTGTGTGTGTGTGTGTGTGTGTGTGTGTGTGTGTGTGTGTGTGTGTGTGTGTTTGCTCATGGTGGGGTTTGACGACTCGCTCATACAGGCTTTGTTCTGATGCTCTGATAACATGAAAGAGCGTTTTGATGCTTTTCAGTCTTCAGCCAGTGATCCTCTGTCTCTCACGGCATCAGACTCTGTGCTGAAAGAGACTTCCTCCCATGATGATGAAAGATATGAGTAAAGCTGATTAGTTCTTCACAGCCAGGTCTGCTCTCACAAATAATGCACCTTCAGAAACTCTCCATGTAAAGAGTGACTGGATAAAAATCTAAATGGATTTCATAAGGCCCTAAAAAATGTATGTTTCATGATTTCAATTAGTTAAGGCACGCTGATTACTAATGTTATTAAACAGATTTCATACGGCCGCTTATCTGCACTGAGGCACATTCACCCTTGTGTTTTTCTGTAAAGTTAATGGTTTAATTAAGGTTTAATACTCAAAGAATATCTAATCAATTGAATTCATACTTTGAATAATATTTTGATTTATTAACATTTATAAAAAATGCTATTAATGTTTTATTTATTGTCTTTAAATGAAATGGTGTGATATCGTATATATGGGCTTTAAATAAGGCATCAGAAATGTGGACACTTATGAGGTATTATGGAGTAAATGATGGACACTTGAGGTATTATGGAGTAAATGATGGACACTTGTGAGATATTATGGAGTAAATGATGGACACTTGAGGTATTATGGAGTAAATGATGGACACTTGTGAGGTATTATGGAGTAAATGATGGACACTTGAGGTATTATGGAGTAAATGATGGACACTTGTGAGGTATTATGGAGTAAATGTGGACACTTATGAGGTATTATGGAGTAAATGATGGACACTTGTGAGGTATTATGGAGTAAATGATGGACACTTGTGAGGTATTATGGAGTAAATGATGGACACTTGTGAGGTATTATGGAGTAAATGATGGACACTTGAGGTATTATGGAGTAAATGATGGACACTTGTGAGGTATTATGGAGTAAATGTGGACACTTATGAGGTATTATGGAGTAAATGATGGACACTTGTGAGGTATTATGGAGTAAATGATGGACACTTGTGAGGTATTATGGAGTAAATGTGGACACTTATGAGGTATTATGGAGTAAATGATGGACACTTATGAGGTATTATGGAGTAAATGATGGACACTTGTTGAGGTATTATGGAGTAAATGATGGACACTTGTGAGGTATTATGGAGTAAATGATGGACACTTGTGAGGTATTATGGAGTAAATGATGGACACTTATGAGGTATTATGGAGTAAATGATGGACACTTATGAGGTATTATGGAGTAAATGATGGACACTTATGAGGTATTATGGAGTAAATGATGGACACTTGTTGAGGTATTATGGAGTAAATGATGGACACTTATGAGGTATTATGGAGTAAATGTGGACACTTATGAGGTATTATGGAGTAAATGATGGACACTTATGAGGTATTATGGAGTAAATGATGGACACTTGTTGAGGTATTATGGAGTAAATGATGGACACTTATGAGGTATTATGGAGTAAATGTGGACACTTGTGAGGTATTATGGAGTAAATGATGGACACTTGTTGAGGTATTATGGAGTAAATGATGGACACTTGTGAGGTATTATGGAGTAAATGATGGACACTTATGAGGTATTATGGAGTAAATGATGGACACTTATGAGGTATTATGGAGTAAATGATGGACACTTATGAGGTATTATGGAGTAAATGATGGACACTTGTGAGGTATTATGGAATAAATGATGGACACTTATGAGGTATTATGGAGTAAATGATGGACACTTATGAGGTATTATGGAGTAAATGTGGACACTTGTGAGGTATTATGGAGTAAATGATGGACACTTGTGAGGTATTATGGAGTAAATGATGGACACTTATGAGGTATTATGGAGTAAATGATGGACACTTGTGAGGTATTATGGAGTAAATGATGGACACTTGTGAGGTATTATGGAGTAAATGATGGACACTTGTGAGGTATTATGGAGTAAATGTGGACACTTGTGAGGTATTATGGAGTAAATGATGGACACTTGTGAGGTATTATGGAGTAAATGATGGACACTTATGAGGTATTATGGAGTAAATGATGGACACTTGTGAGGTATTATGGAGTAAATGATGGACACTTATGAGGTATTATGGAGTAAATGATGGACACTTGTGAGGTATTATGGAGTAAATGTGGACACTTATGAGGTATTATGGAGTAAATGATGGACACTTATGAGGTATTATGGAGTAAATGATGGACACTTGTTGAGGTATTATGGAGTAAATGATGGACACTTGTGAGGTATTATGGAGTAAATGATGGACACTTGTGAGGTATTATGGAGTAAATGATGGACACTTATGAGGTATTATGGAGTAAATGATGGACACTTATGAGGTATTATGGAGTAAATGATGGACACTTATGAGGTATTATGGAGTAAATGATGGACACTTGTTGAGGTATTATGGAGTAAATGATGGACACTTATGAGGTATTATGGAGTAAATGTGGACACTTATGAGGTATTATGGAGTAAATGATGGACACTTATGAGGTATTATGGAGTAAATGATGGACACTTGTTGAGGTATTATGGAGTAAATGATGGACACTTATGAGGTATTATGGAGTAAATGTGGACACTTGTGAGGTATTATGGAGTAAATGATGGACACTTATGAGGTATTATGGAGTAAATGATGGACACTTATGAGGTATTATGGAGTAAATGATGGACACTTATGAGGTATTATGGAGTAAATGATGGACACTTGTGAGGTATTATGGAATAAATGATGGACACTTATGAGGTATTATGGAGTAAATGTGGACACTTGTGAGGTATTATGGAGTAAATGATGGACACTTGTGAGGTATTATGGAGTAAATGATGGACACTTATGAGGTATTATGGAGTAAATGATGGACACTTATGAGGTATTATGGAGTAAATGATGGACACTTATGAGGTATTATGGAGTAAATGATGGACACTTGTGAGGTATTATGGAATAAATGATGGACACTTATGAGGTATTATGGAGTAAATGTGGACACTTGTGAGGTATTATGGAGTAAATGATGGACACTTGTGAGGTATTATGGAGTAAATGATGGACACTTATGAGGTATTATGGAGTAAATGATGGACACTTGTGAGGTATTATGGAGTAAATGATGGACACTTATGAGGTATTATGGAGTAAATGGTGGACACTTATGAGGTATTATGGAGTAAATGATGGACACTTATGAGGTATTATGGAGTAAATGGTGGACACTTATGAGGTATTATGGAGTAAATGATGGACACTTGTGAGGTATTATGGAATAAATGATGGACACTTATGAGGTATTATGGAGTAAATGATGGACACTTATGAGGTATTATGGAGTAAATGTGGACACTTACGAGGTATTATGGAGTAAATGATGGACACTTATGAGGTATTATGGAGTAAATGATGGACACTTGTGAGGTATTATGGAGTAAATGATGGACACTTATGAGGTATTATGGAGTAAATGATGGACACTTATGAGGTATTATGGAGTAAATGATGGACACTTATGAGGTATTATGGAGTAAATGATGGACACTTGTGAGGTATTATGGAGTAAATGATGGACACTTATGAGGTATTATGGAGTAAATGGTGGACACTTATGAGGTATTATGGAGTAAATGATGGACACTTATGAGGTATTATGGAGTAAATGGTGGACACTTATGAGGTATTATGGAGTAAATGATGGACACTTGTGAGGTATTATGGAATAAATGATGGACACTTATGAGGTATTATGGAGTAAATGATGGACACTTATGAGGTATTATGGAGTAAATGTGGACACTTACGAGGTATTATGGAGTAAATGATGGACACTTATGAGGTATTATGGAGTAAATGATGGACACTTATGAGGTATTATGGAGTAAATGATGGACACTTACGAGGTATTATGGAGTAAATGATGGACACTTGTGAGGTATTATGGAGTAAATGTGGACACTTGTGAGGTATTATGGAGTAAATGATGGACACTTGTTGAGGTATTATGGAGTAAATGATGGACACTTATGAGGTATTATGGAGTAAATGATGGACACTTATGAGGTATTATGGAGTAAATGATGGACACTTATGAGGTATTATGGAGTAAATGATGGACACTTGTGAGGTATTATGGAATAAATGATGGACACTTATGAGGTATTATGGAGTAAATGTGGACACTTGTGAGGTATTATGGAGTAAATGATGGACACTTGTGAGGTATTATGGAGTAAATGATGGACACTTGTGAGGTATTATGGAGTAAATGATGGACACTTATGAGGTATTATGGAGTAAATGATGGACACTTATGAGGTATTATGGAGTAAATGATGGACACTTGTGAGGTATTATGGAATAAATGATGGACACTTATGAGGTATTATGGAGTAAATGTGGACACTTGTGAGGTATTATGGAGTAAATGATGGACACTTGTGAGGTATTATGGAGTAAATGATGGACACTTGTGAGGTATTATGGAGTAAATGATGGACACTTGTGAGGTATTATGGAGTAAATGATGGACACTTATGAGGTATTATGGAGTAAATGGTGGACACTTATGAGGTATTATGGAGTAAATGATGGACACTTATGAGGTATTATGGAGTAAATGGTGGACACTTATGAGGTATTATGGAGTAAATGATGGACACTTGTGAGGTATTATGGAATAAATGATGGACACTTATGAGGTATTATGGAGTAAATGATGGACACTTATGAGGTATTATGGAGTAAATGTGGACACTTATGAGGTATTATGGAGTAAATGATGGACACTTGTGAGGTATTATGGAGTAAATGTGGACACTTATGAGGTATTATGGAGTAAATGATGGACACTTATGAGGTATTATGGAGTAAATGATGGACACTTATGAGGTATTATGGAGTAAATGTGGACACTTATGAGGTATTATGGAGTAAATGATGGACACTTATGAGGTATTATGGAGTAAATGATGGACACTTATGAGGTATTATGGAGTAAATGATGGACACTTGTGAGGTATTATGGAGTAAATGATGGACACTTGTGAGGTATTATGGAGTAAATGATGGACACTTATGAGGTATTATGGAGTAAATGATGGACACTTATGAGGTATTATGGAGTAAATGATGGACACTTATGAGGTATTATGGAGTAAATGATGGACACTTGTGAGGTATTATGGAATAAATGATGGACACTTATGAGGTATTATGGAGTAAATGATGGACACTTGTGAGGTATTATGGAGTAAATGATGGACACTTATGAGGTATTATGGAGTAAATGATGGACACTTATGAGGTATTATGGAGTAAATGTGGACACTTGTGAGGTATTATGGAGTAAATGATGGACACTTGTGAGGTATTATGGAGTAAATGATGGACACTTATGAGGTATTATGGAGTAAATGATGGACACTTGTGAGGTATTATGGAGTAAATGATGGACACTTGTGAGGTATTATGGAGTAAATGGTGGACACTTGTTGAGGTATTATGGAGTAAATGATGGACACTTATGAGGTATTATGGAGTAAATGGTGGACACTTGTTGAGGTATTATGGAGTAAATGTGGACACTTGTTGAGGTATTATGGAGTAAATGATGGACACTTGTGAGGTATTATGGAATAAATGATGGACACTTATGAGGTATTATGGAGTAAATGATGGACACTTATGAGGTATTATAGAGTAAATGATGGACACTTGTGAGGTCTTATGGAGTAAATGATGGACACTTATGAGAGATTATGGAGTAAATGATGGACACTTGTGAGATATTATGGAGTAAATGATGGACACTTGTGAGGTCTTATGGAGTAAATGATGGACACTTATGAGAGATTATGGAGTAAATGATGGACACTTGTGAGATATTATGGAGTAAATGTGGACACTTGTGAGGTATTATGGAGTAAATGATGGACACTTATGAGGTATTATGGAGTAAATGATGGACACTTGTGAGATATTATGGAGTAAATGATGGACACTTGTGAGGTATTATGGAGTAAATGTGGACACTTGTGAGGTATTATGGAGTAAATGTGGACACTTGTGAGGTATTATGGAGTAAATGTGGACACTTGTGAGGTATTATGGAGTAAATGATGGACACTTGTGAGATATTATGGAGTAAATGATGGACACTTGTGAGGTATTATGGAGTAAATGTGGACACTTGTGAGGTATTATGGAGTAAATGTGGACACTTGTGAGGTATTATGGAGTAAATGTGGACACTTGTGAGGTATTATGGAGTAAATGATGGACACTTGTGAGGTATTATGGAGTAAATGTGGACACTTGTGAGGTATTATGGAGTAAATGTGGACACTTGTGAGGTATTATGGAGTAAATGATGGACACTTATGAGAGATTATGGAGTAAATGATGGACACTTATGAGGTCTTATGGAGTAAATGATGGACACTTATGTGGACACTTATGAGGTATTATGGAGTAAATGATGGACACTTATGAGGTCTTATGGAGTAAATGTGGACACTTGTGAGGTATTATGGAGTAAATGATGGACACTTATGAGAGATTATGGAGTAAATGTGGACACTTGTGAGGTATTATGGAGTAAATGTGGACACTTGTGAGGTATTATGGAGTAAATGTGGACACTTGTGAGGTATTATGGAGTAAATGTGGACAGTTGTGAGGTATTATGGAGTAAATGTGGACACTTGTGAGGTATTATGGAGTAAATGCGGACACTTGTGAGGTATTATGGAGTAAATGTGGACACTTGTGAGGTATTATGGAGTAAATGTGGACACTTGTGAGGTATTATGGAGTAAATGTGGACACTTGTGCTATTATGGAGTAAATGTGGACACTTGTGAGGTATTATGGAGTAAATGTGGACACTTGTGAGGTATTATGGAGTAAATGATGGACACTTGTGAGGTATTATGGAGTAAATGTGGACACTTGTGAGGTATTATGGAGTAAATGTGGACACTTGTGAGGTATTATGGAGTAAATGTGGACACTTGTGAGGTATTATGGAGTAAATGTGGACACTTGTGAGGTATTATGGAGTAAATGTGGACACTTGTGAGGTATTATGGAGTAAATGTGGACACTTGTGAGGTATTATGGAGTAAATGATGGACACTTGTGAGGTATTATGGATAGGGATGCACCGATGTGAAAATTGTGGCCGATACCGATAACCGATATTAATATTGCTGTTATGGCCGATACCGATATTTACCGATGTCGATATCTCTGTATAGAAAACAAATTTTAATGATTATCAAATAAAGAGCTATTTTCCAAAACACTTTTTTTTTTTTTTTTTTTTACTTTAGAAATGACTGATATTGGGCACCTTTACCTGTATGCATTGCAAAATATGTCACACATACGACACACATGCATTATATTGCATTGCATATAATGTGTGCTGGTCAACTTGTCTAAAATTAAGAAACCCTTAGAAAACAGAAAAAAAAAAAAAAAAAACAGGAACATTGTGTACAATTAAGATAGGCTACTTAATTTATTATTCCAATATCCAAATATGATACTAAATACCACAGGGAAAAGGACTTCTATTTGTGACGTGCTGTCTTTGCCTTTGAACAACAGGGCACGCATTAGCTGAATAAATGAATAACTGTTAATAAATGTTAACAGTTGACAATGAATAGACAGGAGTCCAATAATAGCATAACGAATCACTTATTCTAAAAATAATAACAAGTAGGCTAGACGAATCAGACATATGGGCTGTGTTAACAGTAAAACGTCCGTCATTTAACGAATTTTAAAAACACGGATGGATAATACAAAATGCTTTCTGACATTTTGATAGAAAAAAACAAAAACAAGCAAGAACAAAATTTAAACTTAGCCCGTCAATTTTTCATTTTACAATTATCTTCTCTCTCTGTGTGCGTGCGTCCGTGTTTGTGAGGGAGAGCTCGCGCAGCACTGATACAACGGTAGCCTACTTTTTAATCCATAAGTAACGAACGCGCTAGTTTTCATACAAAATAAATATGTAACATAATTAGGTAGGCTACTTTAGTTATTATTAACACAATAACGTAACACATGAAGGCTACGTTTCTCAACACTGAGAATGAATAAATAAACGCCTGTTTCTCCACTCGCGCTTATCAGTAATCCACAAATCACACATGCCGTCACTTTTGAGAAAAATCTAATTCGAACGGGTATCAAATATCATGCAATATATTCAAATATCTACGAGTCAAAAAACGATCAATCAAAAATGTGTCATGAAGAGGGAAAAAACATAACTGCGTTAACAATGTTACTGACGGGACAGTTCTCTGTTAAGCACGTCTGAACGCGGCACTAAAGACCGCTTTAAAACTTTCACAGAGACCTCAAACAGAAAGCACAAAGCCTGTCTTTAAATTTAATTTCGTTTTGTATTAATTGTATCTTAATTTTGATCAATGTTTCATCAAAAATAAATAAGAAGTAAATATTAGAAAATATTTAATCAGGACATGGAGGCAACGGCGCGTGAACTGAAGCGAGTCTCAAATGAACCGAAACCTACCTGCCTCACAAACCTAAGACATATATAGAAAGCTTGAAACATCTATTTTTAAACAGAACAATTCAAAACGAAAGAAAACAGACTGTTCTCTGCTTATGTCATCTGTATGAAATGTGTATTTCTCTCAGGCTGTTCACTACTGCTAAGATCGTGAGTCGTCAACTTCATCTTCAACTTCACGTCAAATATCGGCCTGTTCACATCGGCCCTATTTTGACATCGGAACGATACCGGTGTGTAAAAAAATGACCATATCGGCCGATATTATATCGGCGGCCGATATATCGTGCACCCCTAATTATGGAGTAAATGTGGACACTTGTGAGGTATTATGGAGTAAATGATGGACACTTATGAGGTATTATGGAGTAAATGTGGACACTTGTGAGGTATTATGGAGTAAATGATGGACACTTGTGAGGTATTATGGAGTAAATGTGGACACTTGTGAGGTATTATGGAGTAAATGTGGACACTTGTGAGGTATTATGGAGTAAATGATGGACACTTGTGAGGTATTATGGAGTAAATGATGGACACTTGTGAGGTATTATGGAGTAAATGTGGACACTTGTGTGTTGATGTTGATCTGTGACGTCAGGAACCAGTCGTGTCTGCAGGTCGGTTGGGTCTGCTTGACCTCAGAAGATGAAGGCAGATGTGATGGCTCATGATATGACTCTTAACCTCTGTGTTCTTGACTCTTGTGTGCCAGTGTGCCGGGCGTGATGACGACAGAGGTGGGATCAGAGACGGATGTGAAGAAGGAACCGGAGAAGGTTCCTGAAGTTCAGCATCAGACGGACCCTGTGCAAACAGACCAGCCCGACAAACCAGCCGACAGCGCCGCCCAGCCCGTGTCCAGTGCCGCCCCACCAGAGGTAAGAGATCTTCAGTGCTTCACCACAGTGATTTACATTACTACTAATAGTCAGCTACGATAGTCTGTGTGTTCAGAAGAAGCACTGCTTACATCCCTTGCCCAGCCATTAGATGTTTTTTTGTGTAATAAAATCATTTAGTTCAGTTAGAGAACAGACACTACAGTTAAAAACTAAGTCAGTCACAGATCAGCAGCAGGAGTCAGATTTCATTAATCACGACAGTGACGAGCTGACTGACAAGATGATGGCGGAGTATTTGATGTCAAAGTGAAATGTAAAAGCGCCTATTTAAGCGGATTTGTCGTACTGTTTTGTTGTTGTTTTTTTTCATTAAGAATAATAGGGCTGGACTCGAATACTCATTCGGTGGGTTGGTATTCGATTTGAAAATTTGACATTCAAATATTCTTTTTTTTTATTTTTTTTTTAGCACCCCTCGAAACGGTTCTCATTCGCGCTTGAATATGTTTTACACTATAAAATCTGGCGAAATACAATACTCTTTTTTACAATTATCTTATAATAGGATGGACAGTTGAAGGAACCCCCCCCCCAATGTATTGTCACACGTCGGTTAATCGGTGGGAAAATATCCTCACCATCACATCCCTGGTATGCGGTAAAAATGACACTAGTGTCTGAACTGATTTGACTCTGATTTGACTCTTCAGTGTCTGAACTGATTTGACTCTGATTTGACTCTTCAGTGTCTGAACTGATTTGACTCTGATTTGACTCTTCAGTGTCTGAACTGATTTGACTCTGATGTGACTCTGATTTGACTCTTCAGTGTCTGAACTGATTTGACTTTGATTTGACTCTTCAGTGTCTGAACTGACTTGACTCTGATTTGACTCTTCAGTGTCTGAACTGATTTGACTCTGATTTGACTCTTCAGTGTCTGAACTGATTTGACTCTTCAGTGTCTGAACTGATTTGACTCTGATTTGACTCGTCAGTGTCTGAACTGATTTGACTCTTCAGTGTCTGAACTGATTTGACTCTTCAGTGTCTGAACTGATATGACTCTGATTTGACTCTTCAGTGTCTGAACTGATTTGACTCTTCAGTGTCTGAACTGATTTGACTCTGATTTGACTCGTCAGTGTCTGAACTGATTTGACTCTTCAGTGTCTGAACTGATTTGACTCTTCAGTGTCTGAACTGATTTGACTCTGATTTGACTCTTCAGTGTCTGAACTGATTTGACTCTGATTTGACTCTTCAGTGTCTGAACTGATTTGACTTTGATTTGACTCTTCAGTGTCTGAACTGATTTACACTCTGATTTGACTCTTCAGTGTCTGAACTGATTTGACTCTTCAGTGTCTGAACTGATTTGACTCTGATTTGACTCTTCAGTGTCTGAACTGATTTGACTCTGATTTGACTCTTCAGTGTCTGAACTGATTTGACTCTTCAGTGTCTGAACTGATTTGACTCTGATTTGACTCTTCAGTGTCTGAACTGATTTGACTCTGATTTGACTCTTCAGTGTCTGAACTGATTTGACTCTGATTTGACTCTTCAGTGTCTGAACTGATTTGACACTTCAGTGTCTGAACTGATTTGACTTTGATTTGACTCTTCAGTGTCTGAACTGATTTGACTTTGATTTGACTCTTCAGTGTCTGAACTGATTTGACTTTGATTTGACTCTTCAGTGTCTGAACTGATTTGACTTTGATTTGACTCTTCAGTGTCTGAACTGATTTGACTCTGATTTGACCCTTCAGTGTCTGAACTGATTTGACTTTGATTTGACTCTTCAGTGTCTGAACTGATTTGACTTTGATTTGACTCTTCAGTGTCTGAACTGATTTGACTCTGATTTGACTCTTCAGTGTCTGAACTGATTTGACTCTGATTTGACTCTTCAGTGTCTGAACTGATTTGACTCTTCAGTGTCTGAACTGATTTGACTCTGATTTGACTCTTCAGTGTCTGAACTGATTTGACTCTGATTTGACTCTTCAGTGTCTGAACTGATTTGACTCTGATTTGACTCTTCAGTGTCTGAACTGATTTGACACTAGTGTCTTCAGTGTTGCATGTGTCGGTCCCGCAGGAGAGCCGGAGCGCGGAGCCGGAGAGCCCGCAGGAGGAGTCCTCGTCTCCCGATCCCAGCAGCCCTCCTGCCACCGGCGGACAGAAGAAGAAGGAGAAGGGCATCTCTCGCTTCCTGCCTCCATGGCTTAAACGACAGAAGTCACAGAGCCAAGACCAAGCCTCAGAGAGTGCAGAGCAGCCCCAGAGCCTGAGCCTGAAGGAGGAGGAGGAGGAGGAGCCGAAACACCAGCCGGACGGAGCAGGAGCCGCCCCGAGCTCAGAGAAAACAGAGGAGGAGAAGGAGAAGGAGGAGGAGGTGGTGAAGGAGGTGAAGGAGGAGGTGAAGGAGGAGAGCAGGCCAGAGGAGGTGCAGCTGGAAGAGAACGAGAAAGAGGAGGAGAAGTCCGTCGGCAGTGCTGACACACAGGTGAGAGCCGCTGCTCATACACACACGGGACACTTTTACTCCTGTTGTTTTCATCAACAGTGCTGTAATATAATCATCATAATCATCATCATGATGTGCATGAAGAGGTCGTTTGATAAATTCAAAGCAGTGAAGAGAGTGCCCTGTCTGAAGAGTAAAGCAGTGATCTACACCTGAAAGCCTGTCACCCTTGACCCCAGTCAGGTGACCTCCTCGCTCTGTCATCTCCGGTTTCACACAGGCTGAATCTGAAATCGCCCCTTTACCCTTAAACAGGGTGTTATTTGAGGGGACATCCATTTTGTAGTGGTGTCAGAAACCATAGTGGACGTTATCGAGTGCACTCATTCAATCCCACAATGCACCGCAATAACAAGTGTACAACCGATGTAAGCTCAATGGCTGTCCGAACGCAGGGAATAGTGATTGAGGGTTTAGGGGGCGATTTCAGATTAATCATAAGAAGTGTTTGTCACAGACACTTAACGGTCTTCCTGCAGTTTGTTGAACTCTGGCAAGTGAAGGAATTAAGTCATGAGTATTATTATTTAATCGAACATATCGCAACAAAGTGACATCATCAGTCTAAACACACGGCCTTTATTACACTGATGCGTCAGCTCATCTGTGTGTCTTCCTCCTTCACTGACGCTGGAACAGGTTCATGATGTCGTAGTGAGAGGCTCAGTAGAGGGAGTAAAAGATGACGTGTTTGTTATATTGAAGAGAACAGAAGCATGATGAAAGATGACGATAAAATAAGCAAAATGAAATTAAAACGGTCAACAGAAAGTGAACGTCCCAGCTACTCACACCCTTCCCACATGCTGTCCACACACACACTCACAGGTCATATGACGTTACAAACCGGAAGTGAGAATTTCAAAATAAAAGACATCAACCTGTAGCTGGCAGCTAGAGTCCTGAAGATCAGCTCAGATAAACCTGTGTGAGACCGGACTCTAATCCAGATCAGATGTGGACACTGTCAGACTGAACCACATGCTTCTGGCAGAACACATCAGCATCCGCCCGCTGACATCATCCAGCAGCCATCCGCTCAGCTGGAAAACATGAGAGCGATCGTGTGTGTGTGTGTATTAACTCTTTCTCTCTCTCTCTCTCTCTCTGTGTGTGTGTGTGTGTGTAGCCTGTGAGGGAGGAGAAAGAGGCAGAATCGGAAGTGAAGGAGAGCGAGGAGAAGGAGTGCGAGGAGGAGAAGAAAGAGGAAGAGCAAGTGATTCAGCAGGAGACGAGTGTGCTGTCGCCCCTCAGACTCAGCAAGAAGATGAAGATGGTGGTGTGTCACGTGACTATGCTGGACGGCAGCCAGTTCTCCTGCGAGGTGGAGGTGAGACACGTCTGTCTGTGTGTCTGTCTGTGTGTCTGTGTGTCTGTCTGTCTGTCTGTTGTTGTGGTGTTTTGTGAAGTCTCTGGTGTCGCATCATAACGGTTGACACTAGGTGAGGGGTCAGCTGACTGGTCGTTCAGTGCACTGCTCTAATCCTGTCTGTCTGTGTTTCACTCTTCTTTATTGTATGATAACTCCGGATGACAATAATCCTGTTGTGTGTATGGAGATGAGTGTGTCGCTTGGATTTGAGTCTATATATACTCTGATAATCTCCAGCAGTGCCGGTGAAATCTGACATGCACGCATCATCTTCCCTCATGAGCGCCATGGCAACACAACTCATCATAACTGAATCTGTCAGCAGTGTGCGCGCGTGTGTGTGAGTGTGTGTGAGTGTGTGTGCACTAGAGACCTGCACGGGTTCGGGTACCCGCGGGTACCCGACGGGTGACCCGCAAATTTTGCTCAGACGGGTGAGAAATATCCAACTGTGTCGGATACGGGTGCGGGTCGGGTCGGACACGGAGGAAACACGGGTTTAAACACGGGTTTAAAACAATCACGTGCAAACGTAAAAATATATATGCATATTTTTAGGAACACACTTACAAAAATATGCCTGTATTTCAAGTTGATAAAATAATTTTAAATCCACATCAGTTTATTGGTGCCCACGCCCTCTCAGGAGTCTGTCTCTATACCTACTTTCACTTTGAAAAAAAAAAACGTCATAACCGCGCGCGCGATCTGCTTGCAGTCGGCGAGATGGATGCTGAAGAGTTGGAGAAAAGAATAGCTAGGACTAGGAGATTGTAAAGTTGCCGACAATACGTTATCAAAAATCAAGTCCGTTGTGTGGGAGAAATTTGGAGATATCTGAAGAAAACAATATTGTGAAAGGATTTGCTGCATGCATTTTCGTGTTGGATAGCCGCAAATGTGGATTCATCGCCGAGGAAGCACGCAGTAAGCAGTTCTATCGAACAGTATTTTTCACATTTACTGTTAAATATGTGTTGTGTGCAGGCAGGGCGTGTTTGAACCCAAAATTGTCAGATGTTCTTACTACATAAGCTAGACAAAATTGCGTGGCAGAAAATAGTGTTGTAGCCGCGTCTGTTATAGGCTACTCGAGTTTTGTGGTAACGTTGGCTATGTTCTTCATGTACCGGTGTTGTGCCGAAAAGTGATGGTCTGCCGAAAATTGATTGCATTATTTATTGCAATAAGTAGAGGCTTCAATCATTTTGTTGTAAGTAGAATACTGCATTTTATGGGTTGTTTTTGACATTTAAAGGTATTTTAACAGGTAAAAAGGGCTGGATTATTTGGTACACAGCAGGTAAAATAATGCAGAGTCATAAGGATAATTGCAAAAGAGATCATGTCTTTATTTTATATATAGCTCAGCAGTAAGTCATGTTATTATAGGCTATACAGTCCGTTTTCCAAATACAAACACGTATTCCATCGGCAACAACAGGCTTCTATTATTTCCTATAATCATATAAATGTCATACCTGAAACTGCATACACTTATTTGGCCACAATTGTTATCATTATGTTAAAAGAAACGTTAAAGTATCACACAGACATACCTTTGCTATTACCACAGACATAAATGGTTATTTGCACGTTATGTCTGTTTGATCCAGCTGTAGACGTAAAGAGACTGGGCGCAATCAATTTTAGGCGGACCATCACTTTTCGGCACGACACCGGCCGTTTGACAGATTCGGCTGAAGTTGTCCTTGTGTTAATGGTTGTGTAATAACTTCTGTATGACCGGGCAATAAACATTTTTGTAAGTGTGTCTATAATGTGATAGTCTAAACTGATTTTATTTCGGGTGCGGGTCGGGTGTCGGTTCTATTTTAAGCGGGTCGGGTCGGGTGCGGATTTGAATTAGTGCTGCTGTCGGAAAACGGGTCGGATTCGGTTTTAAGCATTGCGGGTACGGGCGGGTGCGGATTTAAAAAATTGGACCCGTGCAGGACTCTGGTGTGCACTAGTCTGAGCAGCATGCGTTGTTAATGAAGCTCATGTAAATGGTGTGTGTCCACCAGCCCCGTGACACACACATGACAGACCTTCAGTGGAGGAACTAGACATTCACATAATATAATCAGGGTTTGAAATGAACACCCGCCAACCCACCAAATCTGGGTAAAAATCAACTGTGGCGGTTAACGCTGTCAAATCACGAGCCAATTTGGTGTTACTCATGTTTACTCACTGCTGAAACTGAAATATGCTCGGCTGCACGGGCCTTCATAACAGTGTGTGTCCACGGGCCTTCATAACAGTGTGTGTCCACGGGCCTTCATAACGGTGTGTGTCCACGGGCCTTCATAACAGTGTGTCCACGGGCCGGAGCGAGCAGAACAGAGCGAGCGGTTTCTAGTTCATGCCTACTTCCATAGCAATTCATTGAAAACACAGGCGCTTATTAATTTGCATTGAAGCAATAGTGGAGATCAAAAAGCATTTGATTAACAGAAAAGACATTATTTTCCAACATCCTAAATTTTTTATGTTCTTTGTCCTGTATTAATCTGTCCACCTAAAATACATTTATGATGAAAGAGGAATGGAGGAGATGCTGGATGACAGGATTTTGTTTGAATAAGAAATTACTTTATGAAATCCAAATTGTATTTTATATTTATTTTGTAAATATAAAATACAAATATATTTGTATTTTATAATATATTTATTATATAAATATATATAATAAATATATTATATTAAATACAAATATATTTGTAAAATGATGATGAGGACCCAGACGGGATGATGAGGACCCCGACGGGATGATGAGGACCCTGACGGGATGATGAGGACCCCGACGGGATGATGAGGACCCCGACGGGATGATGAGGACCCCGACGGGATGATGAGGACCCCGACGGGATGATGAGGACCCCGACGGGATGATGAGGACCCCGACGGGATGATGAGGACCCCGACGGGATGATGAGGACCCCGACGGGATGATGAGGACCCTGACGGGAAGCGTTGGAAGAGGGGGTCTTGTTTCAGCCTGAAGGGGGTTTATTCTGAGATAACAACCGGCTGGATGTACATTATCCCGCTATTATCCGCACTATTCAGCAGCGAGATCAAACTAGACGGACATTTAAGAGATACGGTATACAGTCATAACACTTATCACACTGCATTTCACCACATAAATAATAGTAGATAAGAGATATTGATTTGAGACAAACTGGTACGATTTTAAAACAGTTTAATATCTTATAATCCAACAGTGTACAGAACAATAGTCACAAAATGGCAGCGGCTGAGTTTGTATGAAACATGAGAGAGCATCTCCACGATGGCATAATTAAATAACTACACAAAATATTGATATTGAGTTTTAATATCTTATTAGCTCACCAGATGTAAAAAACGCTGCTGACTTCAGTAACCCGGATGAGCCTGTTTCTGTTTTCACCGGTTGTTATCGGATATAATGGCCGGTAATTAAAAAATTTAGTAGCCAAATTGGCCAGTGACTGAAAAAGTTCATTTCAAACCCTGAATATAATATAATATAATAGTTTTGTGGGCGGTGGTGCAGGAGAGTGTGTGTGTGCGTGTGCGTGTGTGTGTGTGTGTGTGTGTGTGTGTGTGTGTGTGTGTGTGTGTGTTCAGTAGCTGTAATAGGATCAGTCATTGTGCTGACAGGAGCATTTAAATGCATGATGACCTCTGACCCTGCAGTGATTTGGAGTGTCGGAGGACAGATAATTTGGGGCCTGCTGTCAGTGTTAAACTACCAATGTGTGCGTCTGCTGCTGGGTTCCAGACACACACACTCACACACACACACACACTCACACACACTCAGACACATGCACACACACACACACACACACACACACACACACACACACACACACACACTAAAGGAACACTAACAGTCAACGCACTGTAGATACATCGATTTTTGTAAATGTACACATTTGTGTGTTAAAGACTGTGTGTCCGTGTGTGCGTCAGGTCTTAGTGACAGCAGCCTGATATACTCGCTGCCAAATTATGAGATGCTATTGAAAATATCTATATGGCCATTTTCCCCCATGGTATTGATGTCAGAATTGTGGCCAGTGAAGATGCTGAGTGGCTAGTAACTCTGGAAAACCGCTAGCCACTTAATGTCAATCCCTGGTTATCACTCCATTATGACTGTTTACGATTCATTCATGTATTTCAATACTCTCTCTTTACAATCACTTCAGTTCAGCTCTTCCCAATCTCCCGTTATAATCAATGAAGCTGCACAAACAAGCTCTTTATTACATTGTGTTTACAGTTTGTTGGTTATAATCCCAAGCATGGAGAACAAAAGCTTTGTTTAGTGTGGTGTTGAGTGGATTCGGGCTAACTTACTCTGATCTGTCATTGCTTTCACACACTCAACTGAACATGTCTGTGATTGGTTACAATGATCAATGCTTGAAAAACACACACGCACACACACACACACACACACACACACACACACACACACACACACGTTGCACATTTAAATAGAAACGTTTTACACTCTTCACGGAGAGTGCACACAGAATTGCTGCAATAAAATCAATATCCATTACACAATATTTGAATTAATAAATTGAAATTTATATGAAATAGCATGTAAACGAACTGTTAAAGACATGGTGCTCTGCAGGTGTTCTCGTGGTGGTTTAAGTGAGTCTAATGGAGTGAACGGGAGGCGTTCCCGGCGGGTGCTGGAATGGGAGCAGTGCAGGTGAGTGTTGGGATATGATGTTCTGGGGTCTCATTACTGGCCGCTCTGTGAGCTTTCAACAGGCTCGGCTTTGTCCCGTCACCGGAAAGTGCTGAGGCATCACTAAGCGCTATTGTCCTGGTGTGTTCATGCACGAGACGGTGGCATGTTTGCTCAGAGATGAGCGCGACTGTCTCCGGGTCGCCCGGACGCATAAGCCGAAGCTCCAAACAAAGCATTCCAGGCGGGACGCTTTATCGGGACACAAAGAGGGGCTCATGACTGCTGGGCGACCCCTCATGGATGTTCGGTGTGTCTGTCCATCCTTACTGCTCTTCTGCTTTGTGTTTCTGGCCTGATGCCAGGATTAATTCTGTTCTCTGGCTGAGACGAGAGCGTATGGATGATCCACTCAGCCAATCACAGCGCATGCACCTTCAGCCAATCACAGCGCAGTGACCTATATAACAGAAGCGCTGTGTTTTTAATGCCGTAAGTGCAGAGATCCAGCCGTGTGTTTTCCTGGAAGCAGAACCCGGATGTGTTTGAGTTCTCTCGACTCTCCTGATCAGGGTCGGTCTCCAGTCGAGGGACACACGAGGCCACAGCAGAGCTCTCACGAGTGTGTGTGTGCTTGACGCTAATGCTTCCGGACGCTCCTTCACAATGACGCTCTGTGATTCCTCCTGTACGTCGCTGATCCTGAATAAACCCTCTTCAAACATCCCATCAGTGATTCTCTGTGACTTTACAACTCCATTATGCATCTTATTGTTCAGGCTGCAGTTGGAGCTCCTTTTGTTCTCATTCATGTTGCTCTGTCTTTCATCATGCTCTTTTAGGCTTTCACTGTCGTTCATGTACTCTCTGATCCATTAGTTTCTTTCATACAGACCTAGTCTCTCTGTTGCACACAATGTCCTCTGATTGATAGTTTAGCAAGCAAAAGGCCTTTTAAGTTGTAAAGATGGCGATGTGTATGTGGCATGCCGTCTGTTGCTCTCCGTCTCGGTTTTAAATCTTGTGATTTTATGTTTGTCCCTACTAATTTCGGACTGTGACATGTCGCTTGTTTACGATAACATTATTAAATATCCGCATGGCTATCGACTCAACCAAGAGTGACGTTGATGTGTCTTGCTGATTTCCCCTACCTGCTCACCCACACCTGCGTCGGTATCCCACCGATCTTCCCTGGAGGCGACGGCGTCGGAGGCAAGCGGGGTTGAAGCGCTGCTCGGCTGAAGTCTCGTGCCCGGTCTCCGCCTGTGTGTATTGGACCTGTGCCTACGAGCACCTCTTTGCCAGTGCCTTTGCATGGTCTCTTCCCTCGCATCGGTGGCTTCGACCTGTTGTTCCTCTTCGTCTGTGCCTTCACGCGGTCGTCTCCTCCCGCTTTCGACTCCGTGGAGTGAATCTCCTTAACCTCCGCTAGACCGGACAACACAGCTGGAGGAAGCAACATGGCCACCCTCTCTTTTTTCCATCGAGCTGCTAATGTTGCCAAACGTAAATACTTCTCAGAGTTGATTCTGTCTAACAGCAATAGGCCCAATCGCCCTATTTTTTATCTGAATCTCACTACTAATCAGTTCCAGATATATTTTAAAGGGATACTCCACTTTTTTCGGAAATAAGCTCATTTTACATCTCCCCCAGAGTTAAACAGTTGAGTTTTACCGTTTTAGAATCCATTCAGCCGAACTCCGGGTCTGACGGTACCACTTTTAGCATAGCTTAGCACAGATCATTGATTCTGATGAGTCCAGTAGCATTTCTTTCAAAATGACCAAAGAGTTTCAATATTTTTCCTATTTAAAACTTGACTCTTCTCTAGTTAAACCGTGTACTAAGATCGACGGAAAATGAAAAGTTGCGATTTTCTAAGCCTATATGACTAGGAACTACTCTCATTCCGGCGTAATAATCAAGGAACTGTGCGGCTGTACCATGAGTGCAGCAGGCGTAATGATATGATGCAGCGCCTGAAAATAGGTCTAAATAGGTTAGACAAACTTAGTCCCGGTCACGTTGGAAGTTACTGAGCTGGGGACTATTTTCAGGCGCTGCGTCATATCACTACGCCTGCTGCACTCATGGTACAGCCGCACAGTTCCTTGATTATTACGCTGGAATGAGAGTAGTTCCTAGTCATATAGGCTTAGAAAATCGCAACTTTTCATTTTCCGTCGATCTTAGTACACGGTTTAACTAGAGAAGAGTCAAGTTTTAAATAGGAAAAATATTGAAACTCTTTGGTCATTTTGAAAGAAATGCTACTGGACTCATCAGAATCAATGATCTGTGCTAAGCTATGCTAAAAGTGGTACCGTCAGACCCGGAGTTCGGCTGAATGGATTCTAAAACGGTAAAACTCATCTGTTTAACTCTGGGGGAGATGTAAAATGAGCATATTTCCGAAAAAAGTGGAGTATCCCTTTAATTAGAAGATCTCACTGATTAAATCTCAAATGCCTGCGTCAGCCTATACGCCAGGTGATGAGCCTATCTCTTTGGACTCCCTAAATGAGATTGTAGATTAGATTAGTTGCTCTCAGGATGTGATTCCCACTACTTTTCTTAAGCAAGTATTTCAAGCTATCGGTCCTGATTTGTTGTCCATCATCAACAAATGTCTTCACACCTGGATCGTTCCCGAATGCTGGTTTGACCTGGTCGATCACGACATTCTCATATCACGTCTAGAAGCGTGCGTGGGCTTTCGGGGGACGGTGCTGCAATGGTTCCGTTCATATTTAACTAATAGGAGTTACTCAGTCTGCATCGGGCAACAGTCTTCGTCTGAAATGCATTTGGGCTCTGGCGTTCCTCAGGGCTCTATTGTTGGTCCGGTCCTGTTTCATCTTTATATGCTCCCTTTGGGTTCTATTTGATCTAGATGTGGGCTATATTTCATCTGTATGCTGATGACATACTAATTTACTTGCCTTTGAAGCGTGATGATAAGCTTGCTTTAAAGCCAATATCGGACTGTTTGGATGAACTAAAACTCTGGCTCGAGTCTTAATGAGAGCAAGACTGAAATGACTCAAATGATCGCAGTATTCATGATTTTGATCTCCAAGCGCTGTTACCATACAGCTCTGAATCTGCGGGGTCTTGTCTGATGACAGCCTTAAATATAATAAACCGATACGTGCTGTGGTCAAGTCCTGTTTTTATCATCTTCCTCTTTCAGCCAGGGTTAAGCCCTGTTTGTCTGCTAAGAACTTTGAGACTGCTATGCATGCTTTTGCAACTTCCCGATTAGATTATTGTAACTCTTTATATATTGGTGCCCGCAGATATGCATCACACGCTTGCAATTAGTTCGAAATGCTGCAGCACGGCTTCTCAGAGGGAAGCGTAAAAAATGAACACATTACACCGGTTTTGATCTCGCTTCATTGGCTGCCGGTTAAATACAGAATTGATTTTTAAAGTTTTGTTATTTGTTTTTGCAGAACCTGTGCCTATCTGAACTGCTGCATCCGCCCTCAGTCGAGATCACTCAGATCTAGGCCTGTCACGATAACAAATTTTGCTGGACGATAAATTGTCCAAGAAATTATCGCGATAAACGATAATATTGTCGTTCTGAGACCATTTTCATTTAATATAATTATAATGGCATAATAATGCAGGTACACCTTTTCAACGATCTATAAACTTTTATTTCTAAAGAATATTAAACATTGAAAACGGAAAACATTTTAAATATCCAAAAAAATGAACAAAACAACCAAAAACAATAAAAGCAATGGACTCTTAGTGTCTGTTAACAAAATAAATGTCTGTTAATAAATAAAATGGATGTAAACAAAATTGCACTTCAAAAAATATTAAACATTAGGCTTTAGACATTAGGCATAAATAGTGATACATTCCATAACAGGCAAAACTGACAGTTAGGACCTTTGTAAACAAAACAAAAAAAAAGCCTCAACAAGCCATATCGCACAATTTTGCACTGTTACTCCTGTTACTTTGTCAAGTGATTGTGTACTGTCGGGAAGACGGAGACGCGCTTTATTGTGTGTATATGCTACGCACTGAAAATACTTGGTTAGGATTAGGGGTGAGGAGTGCGTGCGTATTACACGCCATAAAGAGCGTATCATATGCACGCAAAAACTATTTTTGCCGTATAAATGGCACGAGAAATAACATTCGTGGTATAGATACGCATTTTCATGTGATCGGGCTCGCTGTCGCAACTCACAACTAGCGTCTTCTCTCTCTCCCGGCAGTCGCCGCAAACAGTCCCGCCGGCGCTTTCCCACACAAAGACCATGTGACTGATAAGAGAGTTCACTCCTCCTATACGCTAAAGAACCGAGAGTGGTCATCCAGTCTCTTTGGTAGAGACTGAGAGAGAGAGACGAGGAAAACAAACAAGCATGCAAATGGAATTATCGCGGCCGGAAAAATGATCGAGGTCATTTTTTTTTATCGTGCGATTAATTGACTTATCGACTATCGCGACAGGCCTACTCAGATCTAACATCTGTTCCTAGAACTAGACTTAAACATAGGAGTGATCGTGCTTTTGCGGTCATCGAAGTTATGGAATCAGATCCGCCCAATCTTTGTCAATTTTTTAATCTACTTTGAAAACGTATCTTTTTTTTTTCAATTGCTTTCAATATATCTTGATTTCTAAAAAATTGTTTAACTTTAGTCCTTTAATTTACTTTACTGTTTTATGTTTTCTATCTTATTGTTTGTTCCTTGGCTTTTGTAAAGCGCTTTGGTCAACACCAGTTGTTTTTAAACGTGTTATACAAATAAAATTTTATTGTTTTAGTGTTATTGTAAAAACGTCCGCTCTCAGCTCGTGCTTCTCGTGTCTTAATGCTGTGAAATCTTTTATAAAACGAACGTAAGAATGTCTTATATATGCTTAGATAAGTTAAATTGTGAGGGTTTGTAATGTGCACAGCTCTCTCACAGATTTTCTGTAGGATTCAGGTCAAAACATTCATCTGTCTTTGCTGAAGCCATTCTTTTGTTGTTTATGATGTGTGCTTTGGATCAGTGTCATGCTGAAAGGTGAAAGTCCTCCTCATTCAGCTTTCTAGCAGACGGCAGAAGGTTCTGGAGATCTGGCTTGGATGTTTTAGTCAGAGAAGGTTTGCGTCTCGTAGCCCAGACTGATGGAGAATATAGGAGATGGTTGTCAGAAAAGCTCTCGTGATGTTGCTGTCGGCCTCCCTTCCCAGTTTTCCCAGTCTTCTCATCAACTTCGGAGGGACACCTTATTCTTGATGATGTCACCGCTGTGCCATACTGTTCTCCACTTGTTGATCACTGTGCTCAAGTGCATCTAATGCCTTGGATGTGTTTTCGTAGCCCTGACCTGAGCGATACCTTTCAACAATAACTGTTTAATGGACAGCAGTGATCTAATTATTGACCTTTTTCATATTCTGATGAAGGGTTTACATGAGTTGCTTTAAAAATATTCCTTTCGTGTTCCTGTTTTACATGTTATAGAACCAAGCGGCAACATTCTGATCTGAAAAATGAAGCCTACCCGGAAGTGCGAAAAACTGCAATACATCGAAAATCCGCTAGAGGGAGGTCCCAAAAGGGAGCAAATCTCCATAGACCCCATGTTAAAATGTCCGTTTTCACAGCATAAATTCATGTTTTTACAGGTTGGTCCCATGGACTTTTATTGTATTTTTCGATAGCTTCCGAGTGCCTGACAACTGTGAGGGGGGTGAATTTTTTTCTAACTTGTTAGTTTAGATCGTATTTAGATATAAAATATATGACAATAAGGGCGTGGTTAACTTTGAGTGACAGCTTGATTGACAGCTGACAAGGCAGCGCCACGGAGAATGACAACAAGAAGCGCCATTTTTTAATACAGTTGACATATAATACTACTGTTTATGTATCATGAAATGTAGTTTTAAGAGTTTTTCAGGCGAGAATGTAGTTGTTTAAAGCTCAAATCTGTGGTTTATTTAAAGATTTATGAAAATTTTATCCAGTTGATCCAGCGATGACCGGGCGCTCGGCGTTCATGTACCCCACCTGGAGCAGTCTTTCATCGGCTTGACGTTATGAGGTTTGCCGCCAATGCCACGGACTCTGGCGTCTCTTTAGTGGTTAAACTTGAGATATTGTGTATATCTATATCGTCTTGTGTATATCTAATGGGCGATTTTTGGTCTCGTGAATCTAAATTTTTTTTAAGTTTTGGCTGAGGGGAAGTTTCATAACTTTATAAGCTATTTAACTTTACCGATGTATAGACTATAGAGCGCTGACTTTGTATGTTTGACTGAATTGTTTGCTTTATTTGTATAGCTTCTTATACCTTTTACGTATACTTTTATAATGGCTAATATTGATAAAACTGAAATTTAACAAAAAGAGACTGGGGTGAGTTTTGTCATTTTAAATTTTAATACAACGAAGATGATCTGTAATGTTGTTTACTGCAAAATCTGTTGTTTAGTACAAATGCACATATTGCCATATTTTTATATTATATTTAAAATGAAAAGAGGCAGGTTTGTGTTTTATATTTTGTTTTTTCATAAATAGGCAAATGTTATGTGCAGTTGAATATAATCAATATGCGTTGCCTGAACCACATTTGTGTGGCTATAATGTTTAAGATTTCTTTAAATGAAAAACGAAAAGAGTTCGTATGGTGTTTTATAACATATTTCGTTGCCTAAAATAAGAGATAACCGGAGTAGCACAGCGAGCTGAGTGACGCGCGCTGCGTCAGAAGGTGGGCGGGGTTAGGATTTCCCAAGATTTTCCAAGATGGCGCCGCCCATACCCCCCATAAACGGCTTCAAACCCGTTCTTCAGAAAGTCTATGGGTGACGTCACAGACGCTTTGTCCATATTTTTTACAGTCTATGTATAGAACATAGATCGATTAACTCAAACTCCCACACGTAATAGTGTGATTAAGGTGTGTATAATGAACTTCAATATAAGATATATATTATAAGGTGTGTGTATAATGAACTTCAATGACTAAAATAGGAATACTCCACGTTTCTTAATTTGATCTTTAGGCGGATAAAGGTAATCAGAAATCCCTGTTTACATGGTAGTTTCTTAATCAGAGTATTGTCTTAATCAGCTTAATGTCGGAGTATTGTTCTCCACGTAACGCACTGAATGAGATCCTGTCGATGCTTCATAAGCTCAAGGCTCTTCAGTCGCAGCAACCAAGATGTCAGACAAGAACAGCTGATTTATTTTGAGTTAATCCATCACAAATACAATAAATCAAAGATCCATCCAACGGTTTATTCACTTGAGACGTAACCGACTGTGTTTGTGAGAACGAGAAGGGAATTTGACATCATTCTGTGTGTATTCGACTCTTCATGCCCAACATGCCATGAAAGGTGTGTGTCGGACTGCGTGAAAGTTGAGTTTTGAATTCTCCTCAGGAGTGTGTTGTGCTTTTTTAATATAGAGCATCTCCTGCTCTTTATGTTCTCATTCATCCATGTGTCTTTATCCTCGTAGTTGTCTCTCTGTAATGCCTGACAGCAGTGGGGAAATCATTACTTCCTCGATCTACAGGGTGGGCCATTTATATGGATACACCGTAATAACATGGGAATGGTTGGTGATATTAAAGTCCTGTTTGTGGCACATTAGTATATGTGAGCGGGCAAACTCCTCAAGATGGGTGGTGACCATCACATATACTAATGTGCCACAAACAGGACTTTAATATCACCAACCATTCCCATGTTATTACGGTGTATCCATATAAATGGCCCACCCTGTAGTTGTAGATCTGTGATCTGACATCAGCTGACACTCGTGAGTTCAGAGCTGCAGAGTTGATGCTTCCCTCTTCCCTCTTTCTTGTGGCTCATAGATTCACCAGTAGCTGTAAATCTCTCTGGTTTGTTGGGAACATGTCTCCACCTGTGGCTTTCTTCAGCCATTAACACATGATCATCAGACAGCTGTGCAGTGAGATGAGCGTCGGTGTTTGTTTGCACTCGTCCTTCCCCTAATGCACTTTTCACTAATGCAGGCCTGCTGTTGTCCAGTATTGATCCACTGGAAACTGAAATCCATTAGCAGCATCTGTGTGTGTGTGTGTGTGTGTGTGTGTGTGTGTGTGTGTGTGTGTGTGTGTGTGTGTGTGTGTGTGTGTGTGTGTGTGTGTGTGTGTGTGTGTGTGTGTTTTCAGTGTTAAGTTTACGGAGCGTAACATCTGATCACTCATCAGTAAATCTGGTGCGACTGAACGCTCGGAACGGATTAGTCGGTGTGTAATTGCATCCATAACAGCAGCTTATGGGGTTTTGTGTCATGTCATAACAAGACACATTAAAACCTTAAACAAGCACTCTTTTGGTTTTTGTTTGTGTCCAGTTGATCTGACCGTCACTGTAGAAATGGGACAAAAATTCCCTGCTCTTCTGTAATAGTGGAACCATTCGCAACTCAACACTTCCTCTCCAGTCCATCCAGACCATTTACTGAGACCGATCTGAAACACAAGGACATTTATCATGTTTATGATATTACAACAATCTCAACAGTCATATCATCTTTTTAAAATACAATCCAAGTCTTAAAGGTACAGTAGCACAAGCTGTCAGTTTAATTGACATGGTCACATCCACCCGATTCACTGCGATCCATTCAAATTATAGCCGGAGCCTCTGGTTTGGGAAACTCCCCAAACCGGTTTCAAATGTACAGAAACTAATCATTTCAAATTATAGGTTGTATTATAAATCATCCTTATTTTTCAGTTTGACTGAATGAGCTGTACGTTTTCCGTCATGCTCCATTATATTTAAAGCTCGAGCTCTTTAAAGCAGGATGGATTCTGATTTGCTGATTGTCTGTTTTTATCATTCGTGAGCTGGAAAAAATGAGTTCTGAAAGTGATTCAAACGATATCGTTCCTCTTTGCCGTCACACTGCTGTTTCTGGCGTGGACGCTGCTATTCTGTCATATTTAGAATAAGCTTTATCTTTATCATCCTTGGTGTGTTAACCAGTCTTAAAGTAGGAAAATACTGTTTGTTTGTATGTCAAAATGACAACCGTGTTCTAGATAATGACGGAACGTTTAATTCATGCAACATACAGACACGTTACATAATACTGACTTGTATTTCTACAGTAATATTTATGTGACTCCTAGGGCTGGGTATTGAGACAAATTTCACGATTCGATTCGATTCCGATTCACAAGCTTGCAATTCGATTCTATTTCGATTCCGATTCAATTCAATATTGATTATTTTGGATATCAGGTGCAACACATGGCACATTTTCTCAAGGAAAACAAATCTTCACTAATGCTGTAAACTATGGGAGTCAGCTGTGGCCTATAGGCTTCATTAGCCTACTGTAATATTGAAGGTAAAAATGAACTGATTTGTGTACAAACACTTAAATTACACTATTTTTATAATAATAGTTATATAAAATATACATTTAAATGGTGGCTGTCATAAAAACCTGCCAGATTTATTCAAACATGCATTAAATATTGAAGAACATTAAAAATTATAATGAACATGTAATATGGTGCATATATTTAGCAGAATGCTCCTCTGTAGAGTTAATTCTTCTCGCTGACTGACGAGTTTATGGCCACTGGATATGGTTTTTCTGAGGTAAATGTGACGTTACATGACATTGTTTACAAGCTGATTTACTGACGTCTTTCCACGGTTGAAACACTGATTGAGCGACTCCATGTCACATGATACGGACTTCGATAAGTTGTACTCTATCTTTTAACACACTTTCAGAAGCTCATTCATGTTTATCTCGCACTGTAACTGGTGTTATTAAGGCGGAGGAGAAGATCATGTGCTTCTCTAGAGCTGAGCCAGAGCGATTTCACGCCACAGCGACAACACGCTATTTCTATTTTTGAATTTGATGAATGGATGTAATTTGAAATCTGACACTTTGTTTCATATCAATAGTAACAAAGCACAAAGATTATAGCGATTTATTGGATGGGACGCGCTACAATGTTACATTCATTCATCAACTGAGAACAGGATGACTAATCGATTCTTGGGATTTAAGAATCGATATCGGTTCGTAAAAATGAGAATCGATTAAAATTGAGAAATCACTATATATATTTTTTTTACCCAGCCCTAGTGACTCCCATAATTTGCGCAGAGCTTCATGGGGGACGTAGGATAAATGTGGATAGCTCATTTTAACTGTTTTTGGTGCAAGAACCTTGACTGACTGGATTAGAAAGTGCGTGAGCAGTTTGGCGTATGGGTGGGCTGAAGCCGAGCAGATTGAAGAATGCAGATCTTCCTCAATGACTAATGCTGGAAGCTCCTGGTGTCTGGAGAGGAAAGAGGGACCGTTGAGGGCCTCTCATTCCTCAGGAGTCACACCAACACTCACGCTATCGAGATGAATCAACAGAATGTGAGGAGCGGCTCAAACGGGCCCATTATGAGCCGGTGCTTCAGACTCCACACAGTCTCCATTCAGACTCATTACAGCGCCAGCGCTGGCATTTACGGGAATACTTCAAGTGCCACACAAAAATAGCTCTTCTGCGCTCATGTACTCGCCATCATGCTGTTCCAAACCTGATTGCCTTTTGTTTTCGATGAAACTGTTCATGCACTAAAACTTATGCACATTTCTCAAAACATCACAGAAGAAAATCACACAGGTGTGGAACGACGTGAAGGCGAGTGATTTATTGACAGAATGATGAACCGTTCCTTCACGATAACTGGTTCTACAACTAATGAAGTGATTTGGATGAGCACCACAACATTGTCTATGAATAATGTCCAAATGTTCCACTCATCTTCCTTCCTCTGTGTGTCTCCAGAAACGGGCGAAAGGCCAGTACCTGTTTTTTGAAGTCTGCGAGCACCTGAATCTGATAGAGAAGGATTACTTCGGCCTGAGCTTTAAAGACAACGCTGAGCAGAGGGTGAGTTCACACACAAGACATGGACAAAACAAAACACACCCTAACAGTACGGGGACAGCGGTCCATGTGACTCGAGCTCTGTGTTCCTGTGATGCTTTCTGAGAAGCAGAGAACTGTCTATCCTGTGAGGTCACGTGACAGTGGCCGTTTTTACCACCGCGGTGTAACGGACCAACTACTGCCGGTGGTTAAATATTAAATAAAACATTAGCAAAAGCAGCTGACACATTTCATCTTCTGCAGGAGCAAGACATCTAGGCTATATTTGATGTTGCGCTGCCAGAGAAAGTGAAAATAAATTAGCAGTGTGTGTGAAACACTCTACGCAAAGAACATTCCTGACCAAGTCTAACAAGCACAAACTGTGTTAAATAGAAAAATAAAAAGGTATCTGTCCTACTTTTAAATGAATAGGCTCATGTGCCTCTCCCATTCAGCACGAACCCAGAGCACTGATACTGAACAAGCACTGATTAGCTGTGATCAGTCCTTTAACTGCCGTTGGTGATGAAGCATGACGTAAAGCATTAGTATATACATGTGTTCTTGCGAGGTGCATCATGGGATTGGTCAGGCATGTTGTTTTCTAGATCTGTTCAGTCATCAGTCTCTCAGTGCAGCGGATAGAGCCAGTAAAAGAGACCTAATGTTTTAGACGCATGTCTGTGAGGCACTTTAATGTTGATGATATTCAGTGTTACACGGGTGATTCAATTTCCATTTTATGACTGTTTTTCGTGATTTCCGCCTGTTTTCTGCGTGACTGAAATGATAGGACTCTAGTTCAGCTGTATCTATGCAAACAGCAAAGAGATTCATTAACTAAGATCTTTTAAAGCTGTTAACACTACAAAGCCATGTGTGCACATGCAATAAAAATGTAATGTGATGTAATCTATAATATTATTTAATAAAATTGAGCTTTCCTGTAGCTCAAACAGTAGAGCGTTGGCGCTTGCAACGCCAAGGTCATGGGTTCGATTCCCAGGGAAAGCAAGAACTGATAAGAAGGTAAATGTGTATCTTGAAATGCAATGCAAGTCACTTTGGATAAAAGCGTCTGCCAAATGCATAAATGTAATAAGAAAAATATACTAGTATTAAATTATATAATTCTAATATTCACAGTGGTCTGGGTTGATAAAGAAGGAAAAAATGTTGAGATGCCGTCACAAAGTAGACAGAAGAGTCCACTGTCAAGATCAGGTGCAATGGTGAACTTTCACTCAGCTTACTCTAGGGACCCAGATGTCAGATCGTGGACTCTCTTAAAGACACACACTGTCCGTTTCTGCAGAGAATGAGTCTGTCACAGAATGGTATATTTTGTTCAACCCTTGATATTGTAGTGCAGCTGCTTTACTGACTCTGTGTTGTTCTGTTGCAGTGCTGGCTGGACCCTACCAAGGAAATCAAGCGGCAGATCCGCAGTACGTGCCGTCTCTTTCTCTTTCTCCACATGTGATCAGTCAGGCAGATGAAGGGGGTTTGGTCTGGGTGGGTTTGTGTGATTCGGTCTCTGGCTCCGTCGTCCTCTCACACATCTGCAGATTCAACAGCTGTAATTATCAGAGCGCTGGAACGACGCACACAGGGTGGAGTGAGAGAGGATTCCTCATTCAGAAACACAAGCAAAACCATGACAATACTGATGCGTGCTGTCAGCTGTTCTGTGTTCAGAAAGACATGCTGCACATGCAGAGGTCTGTCCTTAAAGGGATCGATCGCACTTCGGTTGAGCTGTGCTGCCTTAAAGCCTTTAACCCTGTAGAGCCTGACATATCTAAGAATTGTCCAAAAAAAAAACTTTAAGTTTGCATATGTGTTTTTTGTTAAGTATCGTTTTTGATAAATCAGGTAAATATGTGGCTTCATATAGTCTGATAAAGTTAGAATATGGAGGAAAAACACCTACATTTTATTACAAAAATAAGCAACTTGCTGCAGGTGCTAATGTTTATATTGACAAAAAGAGCAAATTTTGCATATAAATATGGACAGTATAAAGAGTACATGAGATCTTTATAACAGTGTAGCAAATACTTGCATAAAATGCATATAAATACCAATGATATGTCTTGGATTATATTTAAATGATTAGTTTTATGATCAAAGCTCTGTAGGTTTAAAGGGGTCCTTGATCTCTTGGCATGTAAGAGGTCATTGCACGAAAACATCTTGTAAGTTTCAGTTTTTTCCAAAAACAGCTTTCATTGAAAGGGTTAGTTTTGGAGTCGTCACATTATGACTCTGCAGAATCAGATGAACACTACATTATCGCGCCTTTAGCCCTGGCACTCCCAAAGGATCCTTACGCTAGGGATTTTTTCAACTATGTGAATGTCTCAGTAGAGCATTATTTGTTTGTTTGGTGCATTTAAAGTGTAAGTTGCAGGTTAACCACCACAGCCAATTAATGTGTCAATTAAAGTGCTCTATATGTATATATTTAATTATTTCTGTCTTAAAATGCGTTAAAATAACATTTATTGGGGTTTCTTCAAAGGTAGCGTGTTTTTTCAGTAACTGGTGATGACGTCACAAGAGGAACTCGCAACCCATACTCTGCTAGATTCCTACTGTATTATGGCTATTTGGAGAACGACTGAGGATGTGGGAAACCATCAAATTCTTTATGGACCACAGCCCTACAATTTTTAACCGGTCAGGCGTGAGAGAGGGGAGGAAATTACCAGAACCCACTCAAAGAGTTATTAATGCTTGGTGTGAGGAGAATGAGTGGAGGGTTGGCCAGGTGTCCTGGTGAGTAGCTATGTTAGAGCTAGTCTAGGCTAGCCTGGTGCAAACTTAACCCGGATAATATAAGGGAACAAGCCAGTCTTTTCAAAATCTTGCCGTCATGTAGAAAAGCAAGGAGGGACAACGACTGAAGACGTTATTTACTTACATGGTGTCAGTCCAAATCAGAGCTGTAGAGATGCACACACTGCACAGGCACCAATCGCTAGTCTCACCGACGCCTCAAACGTCATGTAATACCCTTCCTCAATCCACGCGTTATCAATTTCTCACGATTTAATTAGCGATGTTTATTGTCAGAAAAGAAAAAGAGAGATCGATGTCCCCATCACTGTGTTTGTGTGGGCTATATGCCACCCAGTTGAATCAGCAGTGGAGAGTTTAGTGGAACAGCTCGACTGTGACCGGCTGATCTGACGTGCCTGAACCCGTTTGTTTTGCGAATAGCTTATTCTCATTTCAGGCAGGATCACGGTCCCCTTGAAGTCAGCACACACGAGTATGTTTACAGTTGAGTTATTTTATCCATAATTTTTTTATCAAATGAAACATACAACCAACTTTTCTGTAGTTATGTAAGGCATCTATAGCTTTCAAAGAAATACAACATTGAAGAGTACCATACTTAATGCATGAGTAATTACATTTAGCTGCTAGCGTACTATTGACTATGCCGGTAACTCTACTAGTGAGTTCCTCTTATGACGTCACGCCCCATCTAGTGGAAGGGAGCGGGAGCGGTTAAAACCACTGTTAAAAGTGCCAACTTTTCATATTATATTCAGCATTTTGGTATAAAAAACAGTGGTGGGTGGATCTTATCTTTATGTTTAATAAACACATTGCATTATCTTCGTGAAAAATTTAACCTGCAATTTACACTTTAACCATGGATTCTTTGGTAAATCAGTTGCAATTTCGGCGCAGGCTTTGCAAACAGGCGACAGTAACGCCACATGTAACCGTGTTTATTCTAAAGCCTGACCTGTGACCAGTGATTTCTGATATGTAATGATTCATACATTGAGTCTCAAAATCATTTATTGCTGTTTATACGTCAGTAAATCAAGTCCGTGACTAAACGATCAACTTCACGTCGTTTCTCTTAGTAGCATGAAAATAATGTTATTTAAATAGTGATTAAATTGTATACAGAAAGCGATCAAAGATAATCACTGTTAACCAAACAGTGTGAGTTTATCAGTGACTGAGTTCTGGGCTCTCCCCAAAACTCCTGTTATAGTCAATGACGCCGGTCTACACTGCACAATGAATCTCTTATGACCGCATTCGTGAGGGTGCAGAAATCGAGTTGCAATGATGAGATCACTGCATTCATGCGCTAAACAGTCTGTCATTGGCTACAAGCTCATCATTGCAACCTTTCATGCCACGGGAGCAGGTCTAAATATAATGCCATAATCAACACTTTTCACGATTAGTAAACCTTGCGAGCTGTAATAGTGAATTCCAACATGTTATACTTGTTTCATATGCAAAGGTGTCAGCCAATCACAGCAGTGGGCGTGTACACTGAAGTCTCACAGCAGACACGCCCCTTCAAACAGAGCGTTCAAATCAGGGTAGGAAAAATGCCTTTTATTTCTAAATTTGATGTACAAACCATACTGACATTATAAATGCACCACAGGAAACATTATAAAATAATGAAAAAAATGCAGATCATGACCCCTTTAAATCATATAATGCAGTGCAATACAATGATGATTGACTGATGAACAAATAAACCTTCCTCAAAAGCCTGATGATCATATTTTTCTAATAAATGATGTCTGGATGATCGAGTAAACCTCAGTGGCTTCAGTCCAGGTGAAATATAATAACAATATCAAAGTTATTATTGCGTTTCCTTGATAAATCAGGTCAGATTTGACACAGAAAGACACGTGAAGCTCGAGCTGAAGGAGGACGTTTGTACAGTTACGCTGACAGACTTTTACTGGATAAAACAGTCTAAACTATCAATCAGAGACAGAGGAACTGCAGGAGATCGAGTGACAGCAAAGTCTTGATCATTTAGAGGCCTTAGAAATATGTGAATCAAACATAATACAGTAGCTTTATAGGGTTAAAATCTGCTTTTACAGCACTGGACTGAAGGTGAGTGTGTGCAGAACACTTCCTCTTACACTATAAACTGAGCCATTGTTTGACATCCAGTCAGGTGCTGTATATCTGACACACACACACACACACACACACACAGGTGAATCAGATGTCTTATCTCCTTTTATGACTCAGTCTGTAGAGCGTCTGGAGGAGAGCTGGAAATAGAAAAACAGGACAGAGAGAGAGAGAGAGCGAGAGAGGCTCTCCTTCTGAAGGACACGTCTGTAAAAATGGCAGCTGTCCTCGTTTCCAAAGACACTCAGAAAGAATGAGGTTGACTTTGTTTAGCTGCGTTCTGACCTCTGACCCCGAGTCAGCCACAGCAAAATGATCAGTGAGTCAGCGTACATGCCGAGAGTTCATTCCACTCATTCTTGCATTTATTATTTTATGTCTGCTTTGTGAATGCGCTCATGGATTATGTGAACCTCATTTCCTTCCAGTGGCACAGAGAGCATCACCGGGAGCGCCAGCCGTCCTGCTTCTGCACCAGCGTCGCCGTGTTCACTGCTCATCAGAGTTAGTGCTGGCGTTCGGTTCAGCCGTCCTGCTTCTGCACCAGCGTCGCCGTGTTCACTGCTCATCAGTGTTAGTGCTGGCGTTCGGTTCAGCCGTCCTGCTTCTGCACCAGCGTCGCCGTGTTCACTGCTCATCAGAGTTAGTGCTGGCGTTCGGTTCAGCCGTCCTGCTTCTGCACCAGCGTCGCCGTGTTCACTGCTCATCAGTGTTAGTGCTGGCGTTCGGTTCAGCCGTCCTGCTTCTGCACCAGCGTCGCCGTGTTCACTGCTCATCAGAGTTAGTGCTGGCGTTCGGTTCAGCCGTCCTGCTTCTGCACCAGCGTCGCCGTGTTCACTGCTCATCAGAGTTAGTGCTGGCGTTCGGTTCAGCCGTCCTGCTTCTGCACCAGCGTCGCCGTGTTCACTGCTCATCAGAGTTAGTGCTGGCGTTCGGTTCAGCCGTCCTGCTTCTGCACCAGCGTCGCCGTGTTCACTGCTCATCAGAGTTAGTGCTGGCGTTCGGTTCAGCCATGACTCTAGAGGAATCATTGCAGACTGATTCATGAGAGAACTGAGAGAAAAGTTATAAATTCTATGAAATGGCCTAGAAATACAGTATTAATAGGAACCTTCACATTAGATCTGATAACAGAAACTTTTCACCTGTTTGATTCACAGGAAATGTAAAATATAATGTCTTATACATTAAAACTATAGTGTAATCTAGACTGTTGGCAATTTCCCCAAACATTGTTGGATTCTGTGTTCTTATAAAGTCAAACTTTTTGAAGGAAGTCAGTGTAAAAACCATAGACTGTGAAAAAAATATGGACGTAGTGTCCGTGACGTCACCCGTAGGTTTCTGAAGATCGTCTTTGATTACATATAGTGGTCGTAGCCGACCGCCGCCATCTTGGCAGTGCGTCACTCCCAGATAAACGAAAATGGGCTGAAAACCCTAACGTGACGGCTAACAGACAGCAGACAAACGGCTAATGATGACTAATGACCACAGAAGCGGGAATCCACCTGTCACTCAAAAGTGGACACACCCTTAATTATGCAGAACTTTAAGGCTTAATATAATTTAAACGGAGGAGTTATAAAAAAATTCACCCCCCTCACAGTCGTCATAAGGGGCAAAATTAGCTGTATAGACCAAAGCCACTTTTTGCTCCAGGCTGTAAACACGTGTTTTTTTCTGCTGTAAAGTTGGGCATTTTAACATGGAGGAGATGCAGATTTGACTCACTTCTGCAGCCGGTCTCTAGTGGCCAGTTGATGAATTGCCGTTTAATTCACTTCCGTGTTGGTTTCAAGAGAGAGACAGGGACGTTGCCGCTTGGTAAAAACCCAGATTGACATTTTGCAACATAACTCATATCATCTTTCTCATCTGTCTAGTGTTGCATCATTTCTCATATGATCATCCCCCCCCCCCCCGATCATGCTCGGATGTCAACATGAACAGGTTCTGTGGCAAACTCACCATCCTCAAAAGCCCTCACCAAAACTACACGAGGTCACAGCGTACAGTAAAACACAGGTCGACATCAGTGTGTTTTATGCCTGCCGAAAGCATGAACCACTGACATCCAGAGACGTCTAGAAACCTAAAGACGAAAGCAACTAACCGTATCTGAGCGCGTGTCAGTCGAGTCGATGTGATCTGATGCGGTCTCAAGATCCTCATCATCATCATCTCTAGTGTGGCTCAGCCTTTAAAACGCTCATTTCTGAATGATGAACTGGAGAAGTGTTGGTTTGCTAATGGACTGAACAGACCCGGTTCAGACTCCTTCATAATCGCCACTGGCTGCTGTATCCCACAATGCCTCCACATCTGCTTGTGTTTCTGAAAACCAAGGGCAAAGGGAAAAGAAACTCTCTCTCTGTCTCTCTCTCACACACACACACACACACACTTGTGATGTAATGTTTAGTGTAGCTAGCAGGAAGGACTGAAGCCGGAGACGCTCTACTGGAGGAAGTGATGATGTTTTAATCGAGTTCTCTGTGTGTTGTGCACTAGACTCTCAGTGGCAGTTTGCGTTCAGTGTGAAGTTTTACCCTCCTGACCCGTCCCAGCTGACCGAGGACATCACCAGGTAGATGACATCACAGAGGTCTGCTTATATCTGGTTTGATGAGGAGTGTGTGACGTGTGGTCTTCTCTCTCCAGGTATCTGTTATGCCTTCAGCTGAGGCAGGACATCGCATCGGGACGTCTGCCGTGTTCGTTCGTCACGCACGCGCTGCTGGGCTCGTACTCCCTGCAGGCCGAGCTGGGCGACCACGACCCGGAAGAGCATCGCCTGGACTACATCTCCGACTTCCAGTTCGCCCCAAACCAGACCAAGGAGCTGGAGGAGAAGGTGGTGGAGCTACACAAGTCACACAGGTCTGACAGCAGTCTCATTCAGTTCCAGTCATCAAGTTTAAGGGGACCTGTTATTGCTGCCGTTCAGTGCTCTAGCGAGGACATAAACATGGCGGATGCTGTACGGCTCGCTCAGGGGAGGAGCTAAGCTAATAGGGCCCATCGTGGGCGGGGCCTGTTGCATGTGACGGCACAATGGCGTTCCTGACCAGCTCATTTTGAGACACTGTTTCTGATTTATGGGGAAAATAGGGAGAGTGGATGGAGCTTTACCACAATAGGCTGGTTGTGTACACACACTGCGGATGCATAATTATGTTAAAAAACTATGTAAAAGTGAATTTCGCATTATAAGTCCCCTTTAAGGTCATAAAAGTCTTAAATATCTCAAGGGGTATAACAATCTTAATCATTTCTAAGAGCTCTTAAATTTGAGCATGACTTAATGTGATCATTAAACTACAAAATGCTGATATAATTGAATGAATGCACTGCTGCTGATTCTACAGACGTTTCATAATCACTGAATGCCACACATTTATGCCAAGCGATTGCTTATGATCTGCTGCTGATGAACTCTGACCAAATTTCTTCATGTGTTTATATTTGTAATATGTTGTAGATGATTGAAAGAGTGTGTGTTTGATCTTACTCGTCTGTTTTAATGAGCAGCCAGCAGTAGTAAAGCGAGGAGATTTCAAAATAAGAGTCCTTTAACACATTTTATACAGAGATTTTACTAGTATTGGCACAATAACCGGTTTCTTCAAATTTTCTTATTAATATATCAGCAAATCCAATATCACTCAACCTCTTCTATCATGGCATACAAAATTAAACTAATTTTAATTCATATGTATCGAGTATTGAAGAATCTGAGATGCATTTATTTTGAGATTGCATGGGTTTGTTCTCAATAGACATTCGGTGCCTTAAAGATCTCAAAAAGTGTAATATTTCATATAAATGTTGAACTAATAACTAACCTGATTGATTGTGACGTCACTAATGGTGTCATGCCCCTGCTGGCAGTCCAGATCCGATGATTAGAGTCGAATCAGGAATATATGTCCTCATGCAGAGAGTAAACTGGTGTCGGTCTCTTCCATTCCCTAGACTAGTGTTCTTATATTAAACAGTGATGTAGTTCCTACATGAGTCCTCATTGGACTCAAAGCCCGATGTGTGTCACGATCACAGGATTATCAGGTGTAAATCTGCTCTGATGACCGATGTCTCCACCTGTTCTTTCAGGGGAATGACTCCAGCCCAAGCGGACGCCCAGTTTTTGGAGAATGCGAAGAAGCTGTCCATGTACGGCGTAGACCTGCATCACGCCAAGGTAGAAGATCTCCAGATGTATGATGCTCTCTCACGGTCCTGCAGAGTTCAGATCCGACTCGCCTCAACACATGCCTAGTAAAGCCCTCTGCGGACGCTAGCTGTTTCTCATGGGGTCGTGAGGTATCTCCAGCATTTACAGGGGTTATCGCCGTCCGCATCGCCCCAAAGTCTGTGTTTTTCTCCCGCCATCCGCGTAAAAATCCCCAGCCCAATTACCTACTGTTTTGTGACAAACACCAAGGTCGTGCGGGGTTATTTATTCGCCGTCCAAATCCACATATCCGAGTTTACAAGAGGAGATCAATAAAAAAAATCACTGTTTAAGGCGAGACACGGCAGGCATAAACACAGATTCTTCATGCAGTGGTCAGTTTTGAGATTTTGGGCTCGTTTACTCCTTCAATATGTGTTCTTTCAAGCTGCTATAAAGAAAACGCTGAAAATATACATTAAGATGTTTATTTTATTACATTTTGTTTACTTGCGGCTGTAAGTTTCTCCCAAATTCACCAGGAAGTGATCATTCCAGCGTGACACGCCGAGCTCCGTCTGTTCACTGAAGTCTGTCGTGACCGGTGTCGCTGTAAAGCTCTGAGTCTCCTGCACAACGCTATCCCAAATATGGGCATTTCCTTTCTATCAGTAACCAATCGTGAATGTCCAAAGGGGGATTTAAAGCTAACGACGAAATCTCGTTTAGAGCGATTTAACTCTTTAACTGCCGTTTTCTCAAAATGAGTTTTTTTGTCATTCTCCAGTACAAACATCTCAGCCTATGTGGCACCTGTGCACACCAGACTCTCCAGTTACACACTTAGCAGTATTCTGAAGATATTTTCAGAGGGATTTGTTAATAAATCATTCCTGGCCTGATTTATGTGACATTTTAATTAAAAAAAATGTCGAAAATCGATTGTTTTAAGGCTATGGACAGTATATTTTGATGTCCTAGGTAATGAAAGCATATATCCTGAAATCCTTGTGTGTAAACAAAATGAAAAAATAATTTTGCACCTGGCTTTATCATATGTTCAGATCTATCTACCGAAAATATATGCAAAATCGTGCATATTTAATGAGAAAATGTCTAATTTGCATAATTAAACATACACATTTCTAAAACTTGTAATTCATTTTTATATATATATTTACTTGTGTGAGTAATCAACTGAGGAGGTTTCATGGTGATATCTATTATTTTACATTTTTTACCCTATTCACCTGTAGTGTCTCGCCTTAAATCCTTTTTGACCCCTGCCGAGCACCGTACTGGTGCGCTTAACTGTAATTTGCATGTATTTTAAAGATGTACTTTTTTTATGGCTGAAATGCTGGGATATTTTTACAAGAACAATATTTCATCACCACTCCACAAAAGAGAAAGAGAAGAAAGCTAAATATGTCAGCTATTATGCACTGATGCGCGAGATTAAAAAGGCACACCAGTCAGCTTTATTATTACCTCATGTAAATAAGAGGCTGCATTTACTTGTTTCTGCTAATTTACATATTTTTATCCTTTTTAGATAAAATGCAAGAATATAAGAACCATTTCAAATATACCAGCTTCCTATTTTTAAAAATTAAAGTAATTATAATTTTTTCTATTATTAAATTAAGTAATTTATTTGTGTTATTCCCAGCATATGACATTTTTTGTGTATGCCACGCGAGCAGCGCCTTCACAGGTTCGTGGGATTACAAAACTCGCTCCTCCACCGTCAATAAATCATCCGACAGACGTCCTCATGAGAAACGATTAGCGTGTGATAGTGCGTATGAGCTTGATTAGCTGGTTCAGGTGTGTTTACCTGTGTTTGGAGCTGAACTCTGCAGGACGGTGGCCCTTTAGGACCAGGATTGGACGCTGTTTGCAGATTCTTTTTTCAGGAAGACTTTATTTTTCAGTCCTGTGCTGTTTTTGCTGAAACTGAATGAATGTGTGAGAGTTCACAGTCGTTAGCAGTCCAGTTCCAGCATGATCTGCGTTCACATTAATCACACATTCGGCTGCTTGCATGGATCAGACATTTTATTTGAGTGCGTTATGGTTATCAGTAAGATCTGTGACCTGTGACCTCTAGACCCGACAAGAGCAGCAGAGGGAAGACTCCAGCTGAACAAACACTCAGAATAGTGTGTGTGTGTGTGTGTGTGTGTGTGTGTGTGTGTGTGTGTGTGTGTGTGTGTGTGTGTGTGTGTGTGTGTGTGTGTGTGTGTGTGTGTGTGTGTGTGTGTGTGTGTGTGTGTGTGTGTGTGTGTGTGTGTGTGTGTGTGTGTGTGTGTGTGTGTGTGTGTGTGTGTGTGTGTGTGTGTGTGCAAAAGAGAGAGCATGCTCAAGTATGGGAAAAATATGTTGTTGCCATTTTTAAACCCTCTCAGGAATACCAGCTCTCCGGCACTTTTCCCAGTGGGAACGATGGCAGTCTCTCGTCCAAACTGTGTGTCTTTATCTCTCTGAAGACTGAGGGTGAAGCTTGTGATGTTCAGTTGTCTTCATCTCGTGACCTTTAAGGACTGACACATGGTGCTGTATTAGTTAGGGTTAAAATAGTTCACTAAAACAATACAAATAAAAACTTGAACTGAAATCCAATATTCTGGAGAGCTGGACTGGCCAGAAAGGCATTATAATGTCCCGAGGCCCGGCAGCTGGTGTCCTCTCTTCACCGGCTCGTACGGATGCGCTGATGTGTGAGAGATGCCGGACCGCTAAAAGCCTCTTGTGGCGACAGATAGTCTGAGTTCAATCTGTTTATCAGCGCTATTGATTTCTCTCAGAGCTCTACAGTTAACACAGACAGATCAATAACCAGTGCTCGACGTCCCAAAAGCCCCGGCAATCAAGATCCATTTAAAAGCGCTCGGATAAGTGCCTGAGAGCGGAGTGAAAGGTGTGATGGATGCGCTTTGTAATTGCATTAAGACAATGAAAGAGTTTTGAGTTTGAAATGATCCATAGTTATTATGTATGTATGTATGTATATATGTGCATGTATATATATTTATGTATATGTGCATTGTTTCAATCTTTGGATCATTAAAGGGGTGCTATAATGCCCTTTTCACAAGATGTAAAATAAGTCTCTGATGTCCCCAGAGTGTGTGTGTGAAGTTTTAGCTCAAAATACCCCACAGATATTGTTATATAGCATCAGCTAAAATGAATAAATGTAAATGTAAATGTAAGATATTTTTATATCGCATGAGCGTGAGCAAAAATGCACCGTTTTTGTGTCTGTTCCTTTAAATGCAAATGAGCTGCTGCTCCCGGTACAGGGGGCGGAGCTACAACAGCTTGCACTCACACAGACATGCACTGAACATTTCTAAAACTTTTAGCCTTTTATGTTCAAACCGAAGACTTATTGGAGAGACTCAAGAAGAAGTGACAACATGTAGAAGCAACAGGACATTTCTGAATGGTTAGTTGATGAATAACTGTGCATCAACTGATGAATGTGTAGCTGATGTGTAGTTATCTTCTAGTCATTGATTAGCATATTCTGTCTTGATAATCTATAAATCACGTTCAGGGGGCGGGGTTTATGTAAATTCTAGGGTTGGTGATGTCACTAACCCGGGAGGAAGCTCGTGTAGTCTCTACCAGCCGTTTGTTGTAGTCCTTAAAAAGCGATTTCTTTAAAAGCAAATATCTCCCTTTGCTTTGAACTTTGAGCGTTGTAACTTTGCAGATGTTGTTTATGCTCAAACAGCAACATTACACACTAACTAAAGTTAGAAAAGTCAAATCATGTTCAACCAGCCCTTTAACCATGTTTGTGTTCAGAAAGTTTATAAAACCACCTTTTTTCAAGTTTTGTCATACAGGAATGTTCTTGGTTCAAGTTGAGCTCCATGTACAGTTACGATTAAAGTAAACTTGCTAACCTTATGTGTGCAAACTTACATCCAAGCGTTCAACATATGCTGGTAACGTTCATATGATGTTCACAAGGATAAACTGAGTTTGTGTGCTTTAACGAAAGAATACCAGCTTCCCTTCTGACACACTCTCGGGAGCGCTGACCTGCTTTACTTATACCGCTGTAAAGTACTACTGTAGAACTGAGGGACGAAACCAAAGTATTTTCATAAGTTAATGGACATTATTAACAGAAATACTAATGATTAACCAGAACATTCCTTTAAAACAGCAGCTTTCAGGGCACAACACAATCACATATAACCATTCGGGCCTTTTTAGCTTTTATTTATGTGCATGTGACCGGGAAAGCATTCTTAAATACAGATTCAGTTTATGTCTAAAAATATGTTAAAGAGCAGCTATTCTGCTTTTCCCATGTTCATCTTCAGTGTGTGATGTTGCTGTGTGAGCATGAGTTCTTCTCTATATCAGTGTTTCTGAACTCCTGAAACGCCTCCACTGTAGTCCTGAGTTTCTTCCGGGAACGAACACGTCACAATATTCCTCATTATAATAATTAATGCGCAGAATAAAGGGGCGGGGCCTGGTTGAGTTAGTTAGTAGTGTGTTAAACTGGCGGTTATGGTAAGGGGCGGGACATTTCCCAAACACACTCGAAGCGCTCGACCAATCACAACACACTGCTCCAGCCGACCAATCAGAGCACAGTGTGCTTTTCAGGAGGAGGAGCTTCATAGAGACAGGAACTAGAATCTCTCGTCTCTCATATCTCTCTTTGTACTCTCAACTAATTGTTCAGTTCGGTTCAGTACACACACTGCGCAGAATTTTTTTTAATGCGGTTGTCAGAGCGTAAATGAGTGAATTGTATGTGTACAGAACAGGATTAAGCACTAAAAGGTGTATTGTGTATTTAGCTGCAGTGTGTGTGTGTGTGTGGGCAAAATCAAGACTTTTTCAAAGGTACAGGGCTGTGAGTGGCTGCCTATGTAGCTCTAGCAAGTACTTCCTGTAGTTCTTCTGGTTGAGTTATTACTGTCACACTTCTGTTCCTGACTATGAGCAGATCTTGTGCTGGAAGTGGATATGAAATGTTTCTGATGCCGATAAAGACTGGTGGTCTTCTCTTCTCTCAGGACTCTGAGGGAGTGGACATCATGCTGGGAGTGTGTGCAAACGGTCTGTTAATCTATAAGGATCGTCTGCGGATAAATCGCTTCGCTTGGCCCAAAATCCTCAAGATCTCCTACAAACGCAGTAACTTCTACATCAAGATCAGGCCAGGAGAGGTACGGCTGAGCAGAACCCACACACAGTGTGTCTGAGAGTGATGGGAATGACCCTTGTGTCTGTAACGCTGATATTGTCTTTCAGGCGGAGCAGTTCGAGAGCACCGTCGGCTTCAAGCTGCCCAACCATCGGGCCGCCAAAAGAGTTTGGAAAGTGTGTGTTGAACACCACACCTTCTTCAGGTGAACACACACACCTTTATCACCCCCATGCTACAGCATGTTTCGATGAGTCGAGAGGCTTCAGGTGTGTGTCTGTGTGTGAGAAGGGGACTGGACTTCTGGAGTTATCAAGATTATTAACTACACTATCGTAACTACATGTTTAAAAGGAGTTTTGTGCATCTTAGCTGATCTCCCTTCGTGTGTGTATTCAATAATCCTAGATTTGCCTCACCTAGATGTAGTAGTATGTCCTCCTCGCTTGTATTAAACCATAAAGGGCTTTGAATATGCCAAACGAAAATGTCCTTTAGGGCTGTCACTTATTTGCTGACTTGTGCGTCTCAAGAGCCCTCTTTACGTTCGTCCTAATGCCTGTTAGTTGTCTGTGGATTTGCCCATATTTGGCGTTTAAAATGGAAAAGTCTTTAGACATGGAAAATCGATTTTACAATCGATTCAATGAACACTTATGTCTCAAATTGAACAGGATTTTTCCACAAAAGTGACAGCCCTAATGTCCTTTTATGTGTAATGGATAGGAGCGCTCAGATCAGACAGGCGAGGGTGTAGAGAGAGGAGGGCGATCGGCTGAAGACCTCGCAGTTGTGCTTGTGGCTCACACACACACACACACCATCACACTCTCGAAACACATGATGTGGATTATCTCAGCTCAATCTTCCTCCTTTCCTTCTGTTTTTACCACCGGCTGTCACAGAGCCCTGCATCAGATGCCTTGCTTTTGTGGTTTAATGTCAGCAGTAGATCAGGGATGAGGACTCGTACGTGACGGCGACGATCCATCGTGAAAATGATGATCGCCCCCAAAAAAACATTTCTCTCTTTTTCTGATTGGCTATTGCGGCACTTGGGGCGGATCCTGAGGTCTGATTTGTTCGCGTTAAGCCTAGTTTATACTTTCGCCTGGCTCCGCAGCGCTAGTCAGAACAGCTTTACTCTTCAGCTTTACCTCAAGCCGCTGTTCCTTCTAGATGTTTCTTTTTCCATAACATTGATGTTCATAATCTAGCAGTTATTTTTTTTCTATTCATACGTTCATGTTTTCATGGACATGTTTTCGGGTATTTGTCAAACGTAATTATCGTAACAGTCTTCAAATATTTTCATTGTAATGACGGACATTGATGTGTGTGTAGTGTGTCCTCTGAGCGCTGTTGGTGTGTGTGTGTGTGTGTGTGTAGTGTGTCCTCTGAGCTCTGTTGGTGTGTGTGTGTGTGTAGTGTGTCCTCTGAACGCTGTTGGTGTGTGTGTGTAGTGTGTCCTCTGAGCGCTGGTGGTGTGTGTGTGTGTGTGTGTAGTGTGTCCTCTGAGCTCTGTTGGTGTGTGTGTGTAGTGTGTCCTCTGAACGCTGTTGGTGTGTGTGTGTGTAGTGTGTCCTCTGAACGCTGTTGATTGTGTGTGTGTGTGTGTGTGTGTGTAGTGTGTCCTCTGAGCGCTGTTGATGTGTGTGTGTAGTGTGTCCTCTGAGCGCTGTTGTTCACTGCTCTGTTCACAGGCTGATGTCTCCTGAAAACCCCACGAAGAGCAAGTTCCTGACCCTGGGCTCTAAGTTTCGCTACAGCGGGCGAACGCAGGCGCAGACGCGACAGGCCAGCTCCCTCATCGACCGGCCCGCGCCCTACTTCCAGCGCACCTCCAGCAAACGCATCTCGCGCAGTCTCGACGGAGGTATCGCTCTGCATGTGCTCCGTGTGTGTGTGTGTGTGTGTGTGTGTGTCACAGTAACACTTCTTCTTATTTCTAGCTGAAGAGACGCCGTCCCTGATCGTCAGTAATCTCAGAAACCGCCCGTCGCTGTAGGGTTCAGTGAAAACACTCGCTTTAATCAGTCATATTCAGATGGTGTTTACACTTGTAGAGCAGAAGTGTGCTGAATGAGGATGTGCCACTGACTAACTTAAAGGGATCGTTCACCCCAAAAATGAAAACTATCCCATGATTTACTCACCCTCAAGCCATCCTAGATGTTTATGACTTTCTTCTTTCAGACGAATACTATCAGAATTATATAAAAATGTCCTGGCTCTTCCAAGCTTTATGCTGCGTTCACACCAAACGTGAATAGAGCGTCTGGCACGAGTGTTTACATGTTAAGTCAATGTGCATCAGCACCTTTACGCGTGTCTGGAGGTCCTGCTGTTAGCGCGGCGGACGCGAATTCGCCTTATTTGCGCATCCAGTTTGCGCGAATTGACCATCTGGCGCGTTACACGCGATTGATTTTATTTGGTGCTTTTTGTGCATTCATGCGCCTGACGCCCGAGTTGAAACTTTACGCCCGATCTGAACTTTGCCGTCAGTTCACGCCGCGTTAACCAATCAGGAGCCTGCTTGCTGCTGTCACGTGGTGAAGTGATGTCCCGATTTTCAGTTTATAATGTTATTTTATATGTTTGGCCTCAATACATTATTTTGTAATATGACTAATGCCTGGTGTGGCACAACAAAAAAAGTGTCAATTTCGCTCTGGACGCGCGAATGGATTCAGAATGTTGAAGCGTCCAACTAGACGTGAATTTGACGCTCTATTCGCGCTTGGTGTGAACGCAGCATTATAATGGCAGTGAATGGCCGGTTTCTGTTTCGAAGTCCATCAAAGTGCATCTATCCATGATTAAAGTGCTCCGGCTCCGGGGTTAATGAAGGCCTTCTGAAGCGAAGCCATGCGTTTGTGTAGGAAAAATATCCATATTTAAAACTTTATGAAGTAAAATAACTAGCCGGCAGACGGCCGAGGGTGAGTAAATCATGGGGCAGGTTTCATTTTTGGGTGAACTATCCCTTTAAGCTCTTCTGATTGGACATTGTGTTCAGCGTTCAGCTGGCATGTCTGTGCCACACACACTGTGAAGCTCAACGCTTCAAAAACAGGTTGTGGAAACCTGGGAGACTCTTCACAGAGCTCAAACACACACGGCAGAGTTTGATTTGCTTTACTCTCTTTATAAGCTAAACTTTATCATGATATACACAATATTCCCTAATTTTATATTGTCAGCAGAATTATTGCAGTAATATTGCTGATATTCAGTGTATCCCTATTGTAAATACTCTTGGCCAAAGCCAGGTGTTGAAATGAGTGTGTTTGTGTGTGAATGGCTTGTGAGCATGTGATGTTGAGCGCTCAGGCGTCCGTCACTGCCCTCACACACTCACACACACACACACACACACACACACACTAACCCTACCCCTAAACCTACCCATCACACACACACACACACACTAACCCTACCCCTAAACCTACCCATCACAGGAAACATTCTGCATTTTTACTTTCTCAAAACAACTCATCCTGTGTGATTTATAAGCCTTTTGAAAAGTGGGGACCGCTGGCTGGTCCCCACAATGTAGGTGATCTCAGGTTTTACTATTCTTATGGGGACATTTGGTCCCCACAATGTAATATAAACAAGGACACACACACACACACACACACACACACACACACACACACACACACACACAGGAAGTCTTATCGCGTCGGCACTTACAAACGCACTGAGGCAGAGCCCAGATCTCATCGGCCCTCCATCAGAGGAGCTGAACACAAGCGTGACGGGCGAGAAGCAGTGTGTTTATCACTGAACTCTTGTGGACTTCCAGGTCATGAACTCGTTATCTGCAGGAAATCTCCCAGTGGTAAATGAGGCCAGTCATCTGAGGTCTGGTCTAGCACTGTGTGTGTGTGTGTGTGTGTGTGTGTGTGTGTGTGTGTGTGTGTGTGTGTGTGTGTGTGTGTGTGTGTGTGTGTGTGTACTCAAGATTAACACACACTCTGGGGTTCAAACGTCCCCACTTGGATAGTAAAAACTTAAATCGGCTAGATTGCGGGCTTCACCTGAGCAAGACGGATTACTGAACGTACTAAACGTGTTAAATCATATGTAAAAATGCTGAAAGGTTTCTGTGAGGGTTTAGAGGATAGAAAACTTCGCTAGCTCAGTATAAACACACTGGAAGTCAGTGGAAAGACCCCACAGAGATACACAGCTGAACGCGTGTGGCCGGAGCCCAGCTCAAAGACGGCTGAAAATCATTTTCAAATGTCATTTCTGTGCGTCTACAGTGGCTTTATTAAATGAATACCTGTGGTATTTATGGCTCGTGTGTTGAGTGACGTTCACACTCGCTGGGTTTCCATCCAAACGTGAAGCAAATCTTTTCCAAGTTTGCAAAAAAAACCATAGTTTCTGATGCGATACCGTGCAACATGAGTGACAGCGCTCCTCAAAGTTTGCCTTTATGCAAATGAGCAGTGATGCAGTGCAGTAGAGTTCAGACACAGGTGTATGCCTCTCCTGTTGTCCCTGAAGCGAGTGAGAGTGAGGGTCACATGATGCACCGCTGCACTTCACGCACACACACTCAATATCTATAGTGTTTCATCAACATCACTGCTACTTCTGACTTGT